>CATKHJ010609118.1:0-27788 GCA_949750685.1 Vernicia montana
ATATATATATATATATATATATATATATATATATATATATATATATATATATATATATATATATATATATATGCACAAAAGTGTTAATTATGTAACGTGTTAAAGTATTTGAAAATAATTTTTATCATATATTAAAATATTTTTAAAACATATAAATTAAATAAACAATATAAAAAAAATACAAAATGTGACCTAAAACTAGTTAATATAAATTATGTTTAATTATTTATTCTTTTAATTACATGAAAAATGAAATTTTAAATCTAATTATTTCAAATTAAATTTTTATTTAATAAAAATTATTTTAAAAAATATATTTTATTTGAAGATAATTAAAATATTAATAAGTGAGTAAGAAAATATAATTAATTAAGTTAATAATTAATTTAACTAGGGCATTTTTACGCATTTAAAAGCCAAAATGATTACACCTTTCCCCAATTTTTTTTAGGAGCCCTAGTGGAAAGCCAATTAAGTGGCCAACAAAGTCTACACAAGAGATAGAACTGTTACACTGAACCAGAACAAGTGGATAATCACGTGATGCTTATCTGCCCATAATCAAAGTTATATGCTCAAATACTGTTCATATTTTCATCTTCTTTTACCGTAGCTATTGCCTATTGGATGAGGTGTAAGACACATCCCCACACACAACACACATATAATTGCATGATCAGTCACTGAGCAGAGCAGACGTGAAAGCTGAAAAATGCCAATGCAAAGATGGAAAAGTTTAAAAAAGATGGAAAAGTTTCAATGGTAAGAGCAGTGGTATCACTTTTGGAAACTGCATGCCTTTCCAAGTAGATGTTAGATACCATTACCATTCTGCTTTTATATCTTTTGGGTAAACACAAAAGACTTTGTACAATCCAAGTGACTATTAAGTCCTTCCAAATCCAATCATTGTACTCTCTTATAAGTTTTTTTTTTTTAATGATACTCTCTTATAATTTATAAGTTAATGAAGGTCTATTTCAAGCCTCTACTTTCTCATTATTAGTGAACAAAGCATGTTTCAGCGTTTCTAACCTTTAAAAATAAATAAATAAAGAAACATTGAAGAGGTTCTACGAAACCACACCCCCCCCCCCCCCCCCCCCCCCCAAAAAAAAAAAAAAAAAAAAAAAAAAAGAGGAGATCTATTATGATAATAGGGATAATTATAAATTTGGTATATGAGCTTTTTGAAATTTTTTTTTGTGTTTGGACTATTTTATTTTATTATTATTTTTTTTGTTTGCAATGAACAGCCTGATATCTCACAAACATTTCAACTCAGTTTTCACCTACTCAAATAAAAAACCAAATTACCTTTCTCTCTCCCTCTCTCAGCTTCTCTCCTCTCATTTCTTCTTCTTCTTCTTCTTCTTCTTCTTCTTTGCTGTAAATCCCTAAAATAAAATCAATGAACCAAGAACAAATATCACCTTCCATCACCATCAATATTCTCATGTCCAAGCACCTTCATTTCCAACTCTGTCGCCACCACCAGCGGGAAACTGCATTTTGTCTGATATGACCACGTTTCCCGGTGGCATTGACATTTGATAACCCAGTAACTAAAAATCCAAAACTACCACATACAAAGCATGCCAAAAAAAAAAAATCCCAGATCTAAATTTAATCATATCTATCAAGTGCACCAAACAAATTTCCAAAATTTTAATCAATTTAATCGGATCGCGTGAAATCAATCAATCATAAAAAATAAAAAATAAAAACCCACCCCAAAAAACAAGAGATCAACTTTCGGATACCACAAAATATTATCTGTAAAAATTTGCAATATTAGCACTAAATTAGGACATATTAAGAACTGCGCATTTAATTTTAAGCCGATCCAACAGCCTCCATAACTACAACATTAAGAGAATTGTCAGGTTCAAGTGATGGTGGTGGTGGGGAATTGTAAGTTGAATTGTGCAGATCTAAGAACAAGAATTTGTAGAATTAAAAACCCAAAAAAAAGAAAGAAAGAAAGAAAGTGTGGTAAGTGTGGGTTTTATCAATGAAATGGGTACAGTTTAACACTAATGTAATACTTAAACAAAACCCATTAACAAAAACACAAGAAAAAGTATATTTATTTTATTTTAGCGATTTACAGCAAAGAAGAGAAGAAATAAGAGGAGCAGAGAAGTTGAGAGAGAGAGAGAGAGAGAGAGAAGGGTAATTTAGTCTTTTAATTTGAATTGTTAGTGAAAAGTTGAGTTGACATACCTGTTTGTAAGATATCCACGTAACTAAGTCAACATTCAGTAACACTTAAATCAAAATAAAATAGCATATCGATATGATTTTACTGCGTTAAAGCATTTAATTGCAAAAAAAATTTAATTCAAACATTAAAATAAAAAATTTAAAAAAGTTCACACACTAAATTTATAATTACCCATGATAATATATCTTTAGAGGTAAAGACAAGAAAAATAATTGTATAACCTATCTGTTAATAAATGTGAATTAAGATTTTATTTATTTTAATCTCAAGGAAAATTTGTTGTATTTATAAACAGCCCAGACCATATTACATGGAAAACATAGAAGAATCCTATGCTTTGACATGGGAAAACATACATTAATTTGTATAGAGGTATCTACATTTCATTGTCAAGGGAGAGAATTTACACAACAATGGTTCTACAAAATTTCTAGTACAATATTTCATAGTGAACACTCCCAATTTACTTGCAGTTTCTGGGGAGTGATTAAGATATTCAGTAATCATATGATAACACCATGTCAAAATACTATATTGTTACAAGATAAAGACATCCAAAAACAAATGTGTATATATAAATATAACCAACAAACATGGTCTATTTCTCGATGGTCAGCTAGTTGCTTTCATTTCCTTTTCAAGTTCATCAGATTCCCACTCTCCAATCTCATCTAAGTAGCCTGTGTCATCTTCCCCAAGTTCAGACTCTAATGGTTCCAATTCCACCAGTGTTGGTGCCTGAATTCCATTGACTAAGGATGATTTGGGTTTTTTTACATGTTTTTTTGCTGGATTCTCAGGTGCCTGTTTGAACTTAGGGGACTGACTGTCAGGGGAAATGGATGGTGATTTTAATCTTCGTATTGGATTTTCAACCTCCAAAGCTGGTCTCTCAATGGATTCAAATTCTTGTTTCACTTTTTCAAGAGCATTAAATAGCTCTTCGATCCTTTCATCATGTTTCCTGAACGAGTGTTCAATATTCCATTTTGAAACATCAAAATATGGATAGGTGTGTGAAGGAATCAAAGAATAACAACTCTATACCTGTAAAGGCCTTCAGTTCCATTGTTATATTGCTTTTTCACGCCTTCCAGCAGGCTTAGTGTGGTTAGAAACTGATACAAAATGGAACCAAAATTTGATAAAGTTTAATCAGAAAATACAACAGCAATTTGCATGTAAAAGTAGAAATGAAATTAAAGCTCAAGTTAATAACAAGCAGTCAACATCAAAAAGTCAATTGTTGTCATAAATTTCAATTTGTCATTATTTGATTATTAAGCTTTGATTTTGTTGTAATCAGGATACCTCAGCTAATCCCAGTGAGATTCTGCTAAGAATTTCACTAGAAATTTTAGCAAGACAAATGAACGTATTATAACAAAATTGAGGTGTAGACTAAAACATAATTGGAAAACCTTAATTTTCAATCTTTCCTGTATAAAAATCAGCCTCGAATTGAATGTCAAATCAGATCTATGGTGGGTTTCTCACCATGATCAAGTCCCTAATTGCAACAACATTAAAGTTCAGTAATCAAATTGTGGCAAATTGACATTTTGTGACCACAATGAAAAACAATGCAAAATTCAGTGAATATCAAAATAAATTACTCTCAAAAGGTCTTTATATGGACTCATAAATAAATGAAATAGGAATATGAAAACAGAGCATTTCATAATGAAAATGAACAGAAAAGTAGACCAGAATTAACAAGAAAAATTATGAGAATCACATTCATACCTTGGCTTCCAAATCCAAGAATTCATTCTCAAGATTTCTTCTTTCATTTATAGCTTTTGACTGATCATCCTTTACTATAGGTACAATTTCTGACCTGATGTAGAAACAATAGTTTCAACATTGATCTAACTGGGACACAAACATTAAAAAGAAACGCAGCACATAATACCCTTGAAATGAACGCAAGACCGCCACAAGTCCTTTAATACGGATGATGGAAGACCCCAATGGTTCCTGATTGGAGATGCATGATGTGCATGCCAATAAAATAATACACAAATAAATTTCCAGATATAACAGACTTGAGTTAGAAAGCAGATCATTATAAAGGAACAACCCTGGAAGGTTGAGTACATCAATACCTTGTGAGAAGCAAAAAGATGAATAACCAAATTCGTTAAATATTCCCCATATTTCTCCAATTCAGCACTTGAAAATTCAATATGTAAAAAAGAAAAAAAGAAATATCAAATAATTGTATGATAGACAAGATTGACACATCAATTAACTCTTAAATCCCAAAGAGTTGGTGTCAGCTATATAGATCTGTTTTCTCCATTCCATCCAATAGGGACTCTAGATCCTTATTCACTACCTCCCTCCATGTCATCTTAACCCTAACCTTCCCTTTCTTAACTCCTACAACATCTACGTGTTCAACTTTCTGTATTAGAGCATTTACTGGTCTACAGTGTACATATCCAAACCATTTCAATGTATGTTTGGTATTACGGTTCAACTGCTTTTACAGTATTTAGAGCTCAGCAAACCATGGTTTGGAGAAAGCTAGATTTTCTAGCAAACCATGGTTTACCAAAAGCAGCTAAAAAATTTCTACAAAAATTAAAAATAGTCCAAATTTAGTTTTGAAAATCAGCTTCAAACTCAAGCCTAAACAGTGAGTCAATCTCTCTTCATGAAGAAATCAATCTTGAAAACTCATTTTTATTTTAGAAAGACATTAAAAGTTTGAAAAATTAATATCATTTTATTTTAGAAAGACATCTATCCAACAAAAACAGCTGCTTCAGACTCATCAGCAGAACAGTGGAAACCAGATGGACATACTTGACCTCCTTTTCCTTTTGCCCAGTATATGTGGTGTGTAGTGCCCAGGTGTCCTCTAGAAAATTTATCCATGTATTAACAACATCTGCTTCTACTCTACATGAAGAAATTGATTTTGAGATCTCTTCTTCCTGCAAATCAAAGAAATTTGAGAGGAAAATTCGTACAAAAAATAAAGATGGTCAATAATGTTCTCGCAACTATCTTGTGGAGCATGAATTTTAATGACTAGATTTCAATGCTTATAATATAATGGAACCTAGGATGAATAAAAGCAACAATACCCTTGCTTTCAGGTGTATTAGAATCTGATTACTGGCTTCATCAAACTGTTCCCGTTCTTCCCTGGCATTGCGAAGTCGTGCCCGACAAGTAATCAACGAGTTATTGACCTGCATCAACATGCAGCCATAAACATAATGCCAGAAAAGGATACGGAATTAGTCCCACGGGATAAATGTTACAAATTAAAGGACTGCTATGACTGAAATTTGGTGATTTAACCATACAGTTTAAACACACATGAGTATGAATAGCAATACACATATATAGTGCTTTCAGATGCACCTGAGGTAACCATGCAAAATAATGGTATCCAACAATAGGTAAAATGGATATCTAATTTGATAACACTAGGCATTCCAATACCTCCCAGAACTGTATTTGTACTTGGAATAATAAAATAACAAAAAATTCAGATTAAAAACATACCTTTTTTAATGTATCTTCAAGTTCAACTTTTTGCTTCTCAAGTTCTTCAATCTCAACTTCCAAATCCTGGGAAAAGCCAGGAAACATTTTCAGTACCTTGCAACAAATGAATCAGATGATGACATATGTCCTTTACACTAGGAACACCTTCTTGATCACATAAAAAGGCCATAAATTGACAAGAATATATTTTTGTATTTAATTGGATTACTTGGTTTTTTATTTTTTATCACTATATTCACAACAGTGTATCAAACAAATACAATCAGATCTCAGGTAGTTGGATTTTATTATGAATCTCTTTATCCCTATTCCATAGTTTTTTTTTTTCTTCTTCTTCATTCAAATGATGTCTGGTTTCTTGGATTTTTCTGTCTTATTTCAACTTCTCTAAAAATATGAAATTATCTTTTTAAAATAATTCTTTGGCTTGATGAGATTTTTACCTAGGACCAATCCAACCAGTTACCACTTAAAGCTGATCTTTCATAAGTAATGAGATTTTTGTAGCTTTTCAGAACAGTGTGGGAAACCTTCTAGTATCGTTTAAACCTACAAATGCTGGACCAATGGAATTAAATACAAGCAAGAAGACTATATAGGTACACAATAATTTAAGCCTTCAGTGCCTAGGTAGAAATTCTAGTGTAAAATAACTTCATCCCTTTATGCTTAACAGTTGAATTTAACACACTAACCAATTGAGATTAGTCTCAATATCATCATTATAGAAAGGAAAAGAAAAGTGTCAACACAACTATATATATATTTTTTTTATTTCCTTGTGATGTATCTCAAGAACAGGAGAAGAAATAGAAAATTTCTTAAGAGTGCCCAAAGATAATAGAACATAATATCATCTTATATAATATAAAGGTTCATTTTTCTTTTGAAAAATGAATAAACTGGTTGTCAACTTGAATGTGTTTTCATCTGATGAAATATTTCTTTTCTTTACAAAATCTAATAATAGAAATGAAATGTAAATAAGTGCAGAAGTAATTTCTATTATTGTAAAACCTTTATAGTTTACAAATTAATAATTTAATATATAAGATAATTAATCAAATACATAATCTTATATAAATAAACTAACTCAATAATAGGAAAAAAAAAAAACATAATTATCATGTTAAAAAAAATTACTAATTCAGCCAAAACAAAACAGCCAGAGAAAACTTAATTTAAGCAATCATGCAAGTCTCACTACTGACACTTGGACAAAGTTTGGCATTACCCATATTCTCAAGTAGTCTCATCTAATGTAGGTTAAGAGCTTTCATCCTCTCACTGAAACAATGGAGGTTAAAATTTTCATAATCCTTTAAGAGGGATAAAACAAAAAAGTTTAAATTTTGAATTTTTGGGTTTGTTATCATTGTATAGGATATAAGAGAAGGAAATACTTAAAGAATTATGTCATTGCTTTTTCAAATTTTCTAAATATTCACCAAAAATCATATTTTATCTTGTAGAACTGATTTTTAATTTATCACTTTTACATTAAATGATGATGATCAAGTGGTTTATATTTTCAATTACTTATAATTAAATTTATAAATATATTTTGGAGGGCCAATGAACAAAAAGAAAAGGCAATTATATATCTGTATAACTTTAAAAGGGTTGGGTTGGAGTGGGGATGGGCAAGGCTCCCTTCTGTGCCCACCTTCCTCTGCCCCTGCTCGAGAAGAGAGCAACCCAGATTAATGACATTTTTAATGGAAAAAACATGAATTTAAAGAGAAAGATCACCTTCTCAAGCTGGCTAACTTCACTGGATTTAGCCACACGAAAGTTGAGTGCTTCTTCTTTTTGAGACCTGCTTAAAAACGGATTTCAAACATAAAAATGCCTAGCACTAAAATCTAAAGCCATGACTTATGGCATCTACAAAAAAAGTGAAACGAAAATAGATAATTAAGAAAAGCTATTTTGCCACAAGTTTACGCTACTCATTCACTTTTTCAATGAATCAAAAGGCATATTAAGAACACACTTCCCAACATCGATCAACTTGAATGGCTTATCAATCATGCCAATACATTTCATAAGCAATCTGATTCTGAAATTGGTGCTCTTAAGGAATCTCTGCTATTGATATTAACTCAATTTAGCTCTAGACAACAAGCAAGAAGCTGTTTTGATGATGGAGCCTCTAATTTTGTAATATCAGATATCTGGATTGCACCTTTAGCAACACAAGGTACTCTAATCCATGCAGGCATGCACAATTACCTTTTATTGCAAATGCACTGATGCCACCACATGTTCCATTCTATCCTCCTATGCATGATTATGGGATAAAAATTAAGGGATAATAACAAAAATTCCAATCTTTGCATGTTTTGCAATTTTTTCCATAACCTTTTAGATTTATCAATTGTATCATGATTTCAAAACTTAGTTTCAATTATGTCCAAGTGGTAAAAATTAGAATGAAAAATTATATTTATTAGGAAGTGGAATACTTTTTTTTCCTCTTATCCCACCCTTTCCCTCTCTCTCTTTCCATCATCCATCCCCCTCCCCTCTCTACCTCCACTCAACTCCATCTCCCCTCGTCAAATTGATCCACTCTGTAAAGCCCTAGATATATAAAATAGAGAATCATATAGTCTCCCAGAAAGAAGCCACAACCTCTCCATCCAAGACTCAGCCTAACAGCACCATCAACATTATTTAGAAGATGAGCAAAGCAGCAATAGTAGTAGGGTTTTAAATAAAAAAATCAGAAACAGTGTAAGAATCGAAAACTGTGTCATAGATCGGACTATGTAGTACTGAATTGGCCGCCAGTATTGTGAATAGTTTTTCAAAATTTACAAAATGACGCAAATAAATATTAAATGAATAATTCAACTAAATAGCATCATAATCTTGTGTCTAATAATTTATATTGAAAAATATATAATCAAAATATAAATTACTACAAATTTAATTTTAAAAAAAATGTCATTTCCAATAGGCTAAAAATCTTATACATAACGACAACCGTAACTAAGAGGCAAAAAGGGTTTCCATTGTAGGCTGAGGCTCTATTTGGCATTGAGCTTACTTACTTTTTCAAATTGCGATTTGACTATTTTTTATTGTTTTAAAAATTTATTATTCATTAAATTGGTGGATTAGAAAATGTAACCATGAGGGATGCCTGAGAGGGCATATAATAAAGGAGGTTTTTTTTTTCCCTTTAAATACAAAATTAAAAGTTTTTTAAACCAACAAGTGATTAGATTAGTTCATTGATCAATGCAAAATGCATAATGCATGACAGATTTATTTAGTAGAAATTGTTCTCATATAGCCATTGAAAAGGAATGATCATACAGCCGTTGAAAAGGCACTACATGTAAACTTGATATAAAATAAAATAATAAAGAAAAGGGAATAATGGGTTAAATTAAAAGTTCATTATATATGGGTCTACAACATCAAAATATAACAGCAAATGCTAACACTTAATTGAGAACAAAATAAAAATGAGGGAAAAGGGGAGAGGGAAAAGAGTGGCAGGCAGGAAATAAAATAATTTGTGTATTGCAAGTCTGTTGTTAGGGGGGAAATAATGAGATAGGAGCAAAAGATTCAAATGCATGCATGATAACAAGAGTGATTTGGTTTTGTTTATTGTTTAGGTATGTTAAGAAGTTTTTCTCATTATTATTTTTAAAATTGTCTAAATTCAAAATACTTGGAGAGGCTTTAGGGGCTCTTTTCACTTTCAAATTGAAGTCAAATTTTGATTTTTTAACTTATTGGGTCTTATAGACCTGATAAGGAAAGAATCAACCAAACCGACTGATTTGTATTTATTCACTCAATTCAGTCTTGATTCAAGTGCACTTGAGATTCACCCTATAAATTCGAATCTCTAGGGTGGAAAATTGAATCAAATTGTGTGATTCAAATCATGTGATTCTAACAACAATGGGTTCAACTATCACATATTAATATATAATCTATCAAGGTTTACTATGTGGAAATAAAGAAACTAAAGTTTTCATATTTGCTAGGATAAAAACAAAAACATGCATGTGCACAAGAAAGAGAGAGAGATGAATTGGCATTCACAGATATGTATATGCATGTGTTTGTGTACACACAACATTCTAAGATGCATTTTGAACCTGTGATCTAAAATACGTCTTTCAGCTTTTGCCGTTGAATTAAGAAGAGACTCTGATAAAATTTTCAATTTATGAACCTGCAAAATAAATGAAGTATAGATCACTAATATTATAGTAGTAGCATATCATGATAAAATAAGCCAAAACAAAACCTAGAAAAAAAAATTGCCAAGTTGCAAAAATTCTCTCAATTAATAAAGGTAATCCAAAAATGGACAGGCTTGCTATTATGATTTAAAAATTACTTTCACAATAGTACATTTTACTATTCTTTAACTGTTAAACAATGCTTATAGTTTTGTAATGAACATAATCTACATGGTTTATGTGGTAAAACGGTAAACTCTAATGTTATTAGTAAAAATCAAATTTGAGTTCATTTTAAGGATTTTTCTTATAGCCATATTAGTACATTCAATCATAAATGTTTGGAACATTTTTGCAACTAAGTTAAGTTATGATGATCGATATACCTATTGCCACTTGCACTCGATGTATATTGTATGATAAGCACTTCGAGCCATTTAGATAGGCAGGTTTAAAGGGTTTTGCATGGCAAAAGAAAAAATGCTGGTATGGTATACCATTTAGCTATCTACATGCGCTACAGTTTAGGCAATTGACCAAATCAGATAGCTCTTCAGGCAACATTTGGGAAAAACCACCTTTAGAATAGGCTTAATGACCCAAAAAACCCAAACTTTTTTGAAAAATTGCAATTGCACTCAAACCTTGCAAAATAAACAATTGTAACTTAATTTTGAAACTTAGTTACAAATGTACCCTAATTTTGAACCCTAGTTACAACTGTACCCATCTGACAAAATTAAAACTAAAATTAGCCCATTATACCTATTATTTCTTTTAGTCATTAATCATTAAACTTAACTCTATCAATAACTCTCCATTAATCCCTTCCCAATTGCAAAAAATGATGGTGTAATTTTGACCAAATGAGTACAATTGCAACTACATTTTGAAGTTTGGATAAAATAATCTATTTAGAAAGGTTTGGTATAATTATAACTTTTCGGAAAGGTTTGGGATAAATTACTCTGAATCATCATCAAAGTGATTACCATATGGAGATTGCTTACTATGCATAGTATCAACTTAGAGAGAAGTACTTGATGTTGGAAATATATAGAAGTTAAGATAACATTGTGGGATGTTCCTTTGCAACAGTAATAAGGTGATCTTAGTCTAGTGCACATAAAAAATGGTTTGATATAACACTTTGGTTATAGAAATAGCCAGTCCCTTCAACCACAAGTTAAATAGGGAACTAACTACCATTTAGCTCAAACCTTGATTGATGCTTGGCAAAGAATTTAGTAACTTCTGGAAGAAAAATTATTGTCTCAATTGATTCATTATATAAATAAGAATCCATTGTACCTTTTGAGCATGCAACTCTGGAGAATCCCCATTGCTCAAAGATTTCTTCTTTAGTAAGAGCAACTCCAATGTGGAACATAGTTCTATTTGTCCAAGTGTCTCTTCCAGAGCCTGCTTGAGAACTAAAGCAATCAACAACATTGGATCACAGACATATACTGTACTATCTGATACAGAAATTGTCAATGCAGCCTAGAAAGTCTTAAAATTAACAAATCAGCTATAAAACCTGGGAATGTAATGAGAGGTTTTAAATACTAATTGTGTATGACAAGGAAAAGCTACCTTGTTTTATGATTTTACTTTCCCCAGTATATGAACCATAGAAACCATTGGCATGGGACTTTAACATATAACAAACATCCAGCCATAGGCTTTTAGCAAACAGCAGTGATAGCTGAGCTAAATAAACCTGTATGTTCAAAGATCCTTGACCCAAATAAGTGAAGTATGGGGTAAAAGGAGTGTAAAACGTAAAAACTATTGTCAAAAGATGATGCAAACCAGGAGAAAGGGGAAAAGTGCATGAGAATGTCTTAAATTAGCCTACCAACACATTTATCAGAAGTGTAATCTTAAAATTAACTTACTCACACATTAAACATATATATCAACATGGAAAAAGCATAATAATCAGAAACATAAGCCAAAAAAAAAGAACCTGAATGCTTAGTTAAACATGTCCACATAAAAATGGAAGCTAAAACTTACTTTAGAATCTTAACGTGCTTATGAAAGATGACCATTGCGGTTCAGTGGATATTAAGAAGAAGGGCAATATTTTGGGAGAGAGGAAAAATTTCAAAGACAGGTTAAATACTAAGGGTTATGGGCTTATGGATGTCTATACAAGTTAAAAACTCAACATCATTACAGACATCTTGAATCTTTTTTCATGCCATCACTTGAATGTCTCACCAAGAGTCATGCTTAAATCAAAGAAATTTTACACATAGCATCTGTATGAGAATGGGCATGCATGAATGTTTTGAGTACCCTTACCTTCGTTGTTGTAGTGGTTGTTTCTTCAGATGATTTTTCTCTTGCTTCATTTGGCAATTGATGTAATGCCTTCATTTTATCAAGTTTTTCCATTAGACTGCAGGCTTCAGCATCTATTCTGAGGGCAGAGAACAGGACATAAAGAACAAACATTGAAAAACAAATCCATTGTTTGCATCACCGTTACCCAAAAAAAATTTCCAATTAAGCATGATATGTAAACAATAGACTAAAAACATCAAAAAATGGTCAATGATCCAGATTATATGGCACAAAATTTGATAGTGAAGGGGATAGAAGGTCAACTTGGCCAAGAGCTCATTAAGCCAAAGAAATTTCTTCAAAATTTTGATTTCCCCAACTAATATTGAGGTACTCAAGGAGAAAATCCAAAGAGCCAAGGAAATATTGGGAAATTGGAGAATATCCAGCATGTTTTGAAAGTTGAGACAGCAGATTATGATCCATAATATTCTGAAAGCTGAGACACAAGATGTAATTGGAAACTACATACTTTGTGCCCACATCCATGGATTTAAATATCGGCCGTTACATAACGTAACGGCCGATATGTAACGGGAATTAAGCCTCCTGTTACCGTTATTCCCGTTATATAATGGGCAAAATTTTTTTGTAACTTTAACGGCCGTTATGGCCGTTATTTAACGGTAACGGCCGTTATTGCCGTAATGTAACGGCAATAACGGCCGTTACCAAGGAAAATGGCAGATTTTCTGCCAAAAAAAAAAAAGAAATATGCAGGACTGCAGGTTCACATTTTGCAATTTTTTTCGGTAAAATTGCATAGCGGTTGGCCGTTACCATTACGTTATGGCCGCGACGACCCCGTTACCATTACACGCGACCGCAACCGCGAAAATGACCGCGACCGCGATTTAAATCCATGCCCACATCATATAGATGACAAGACCACCATAAACACTGTGAACAAGCACACGTGTGAAAAGGGCCAGTCAATTTTTTTCATAATGTCTGCTATAGTAATAGAAATAAATGGAAACCAAAAGGTTCAGGCTCACCAAAGCCCACACATGCAACTATGAAATATACATAATATTCTTAATCACCTTGCAAGTTCAGCATTTATTTTCAGCCCTGAAATTGCAGCTTGAGCATACTCGAGCAATTCTTCTCGCTTTACCTGAAGAGAGAAAAGAGTGGAAGGGAAGCCATATGTTAAATACAAAACTCATTTTTCTGCGATTTCATTGTAAAATGTTCAATTTTGATGGTTTGGATTGAGATAAAAGATAATGTTGTTGAGACCTTTTTCTGATGAGAAAACTAATGATTCATATTTTTAAGCAAACAGCAACATGTAAATCCTATTGATGATTAGAGATGACAAGAAACCATTTATAGTACTAATAGCACAAAAATGGAATTATAGAAACGGATAAAAGGTTCATTCAAAGAATACTTTCAACATCTAATGTAACTTATTCTTTAAAAAAATATATAATTTCGACATACTAGTTTATTGGACACATAAGTCGAGCAGTAACAATGCTTAAATTGACAATAAAACTTAAATTTTAGATTAAAGATTATATCCTGAAATTTCAAAAAAGAAAATGCAAAATATAAATCATGTTATTCTTTATATAGATGAGAAGAAAGCCCTTTTTCACCCAAAACAAAAAATGATACTCTTCTTGTGTAAAAATCAGCTAACACCTAATAGCTGAGAAAAAAACTTAAGAAAAGGTCAACATGGTTTCCAAGTAACTTCCAAATAGGCATTGAAAAAGATTTTTTTTTTTTTTAATAGGAACTTCAAAGTATTTAGGGAATTATTTCTGCCTCTCTCAGTACGCCCCCCTCTGAGAGTGATGGGTGAAAAAGTGATGGCAAACCACAAACAACTGTTACAAGAGTTGGGTGTCAGACCAAAACCACCATGAATACAAAATAGCTCTCCTAAAACGCCTTCTATCAAATTGCTAGGCCTAAATCCTGTTATGAATTTGCTGATATTTCAAGCTATACACACCAGCCGGCCCAAGTAGCTGGAAAGCTAAAGGTCATGCCAGTACAAGTAATTTCTCAGTCAGGTCACTGTGTCAAGGAATCAATACAATGTTTTTGAGTCAATATTGTGGAAATGACTCAAATCAGAAATATTAATAAGACTATGGAATGTGGAATGATTCAAATGAACATAAGCAACAGTGGACCAAACTCTGCCAATTGAACTCTTGCTTTCAATTAACTTATTCTGGATTCTATAAATGTCTTCAATCATATTGGTCTTGATATTTTGAATTGCTCAATTATGTTCCCAAAATCAATTGTTGAAGCTTCTTTCATTAGTTTACCAAATAATGAAATAATTTAGATTTTGGTTTCTGCTAACATAGGACAACTTGCAAATCAAACACTGTGAACAGTACTCTTGAATAGTAGAAATAAAGAACAGATACATCACACCTAAACTTCCTTAGGCATTATATCTGGGATAGAATTATATCAAACAACTCAAAAGCAACAATTGCAAGAAATTTTTATTGACTGACAGCTGAATTACAAGCATTACAAGCACAGGTATTTGTAGACTCGAACTAATCCTAAAAGTTCAAGTTAACATAATGGACTCCAAAACTTGTCTGGTCCTTCAAGGTTTTGCACTACCAAGGAAAACTATAAGGAATAACGTCATCCTAAGGCAGTAAGGATTCAAGTTAAGACTAATGAAAGTACAGACTCCTAAAGACATCAGGATGGATATTCCAGCAAAGCTGCAAATTAGGAAATTACCCCCTGAGACTTAAAATTGTAAAGTACTACTAGAACATCTATTTATTTGAAATAAACATAAAGATTAGACTCTTTAAGGACTAAGAGGTTCTGTGTTATATCCTTAATAAACCCTATATTATATCCAAACTCTTCTAGGACGAAGATTCATAGTTCTTAACTTATTTTTCCTAGAGCTTCTCGATGTCTGCATCATCTACCCAAGCAAGAGTGAAAAGGAAATAGGCAAAGAGGGTGCAAGAAATGAAGTGAAAAGTACTGAGAATTTTTTTATTCAAGAGTAATTATAACCATGAGCAAAAGGATGCAGATTAATGCCAGAAGAATTAAACAGAAGCTACTGATTCAACACCATAATGAATGAGATTTTAACATGAAAATAAAACAACTTTGGTACATAGGAAGGAGGCATGGTTAGTTCCTAAAAAGGAATATCCTAAAATCATAAGTTAAAGCTATCAAACATCTAAAGGAAAGGAGGAGAAGGCAGCCTTGATGATGAACCATCTAGCAGTTATGAGATTTCACAAACAGACATGTAAGCCCCTGCCAAGGAATCTTAAAGTTCTTCAGAAGTCTAGCCTTCTGTCGCCATCTAAAAACAATACAGAAGAAAAGAAGCACCAAACTTCAAACCATACGTCTTCACTTTACACCAAAAAATCCATTGACACAAGCAAGCACCCTAAACCACAGATCCAAACAAAACCAAGGGAAGTTGCCTCACAGAGGAATGATGGAGCAAAGCAAACAGAATTTCTTATAAACTTGTTATCTTGTAATTGTAAAACAATAATGACAAAGGCACAGATGTTTGCAAAAGGACACAACCGTTGATTCCTATTTTAACTAGGGAGAATGTAGGGTCTAAACCATATTTAGTTCATATGTCCTCAGTATTATGAGACAATTTCAACAAAAGAATGTTAAAGTCATGTGTACCCTCTTCTTACCAAAACTTCATCCTCGTAGCTAGACAATGTTGATGACAAATCCTGTATTTTGCTCATTACCGCTTCATGAACTTCTTTTTCTCCTGCAAGACAGAGCCTGTATATAACCAAACCAATAAGAAGTTTACATGGAATTCAACAATATGAGGCTCTTTAAAAATATATTTTCTTTTGTCATATTGACCAAAAATAAATTCTAGTAGAGCATATAAACAAAATAAGAATACTAGAAGAATTACCCAAATATCTCCAGAAGTATCGGAACTTCTTCTTCATTTGGTGCTTCAAGAATCTGAGTCATACAAAAGAGATAACCTGCGGTTAAACTCAATGGATCAGCAAATAAAAAGCCCTGCTAAAATATTTAAAAAGTAAAAGGAAGAGGAACACGAGCTATTCTTAGTTATTGCCAATTTGTAATGCATGTCCAAGCAAGCCCAATCACATTTTGTGTCCAGATAAGATATTAGGTTAATATATTACCAAATTATTAGCAACTACCCTTTGAGAAATTTAATAAACAATTCCATTTCTTTTAAATTTAATAGGAAGCTTTTTCTTATTTTAAATATCGAACGAGTAAAAAAAACTGAACAAGATCATTGAGCAAAGAGACAATGGTAATAAAATGACAGAGGCAAGAGAATCCAAGGATTGCAAGGGCATCAACTCTGTGGCAATTCTAGTGATTATATCAATCTACACAAACTTCCCATGAGAAAAAATAATCCGAACTACAGTAGCCCTAATTCACCATACAAAAAGCACAATTGCAAATAAGTGTTAAAACAAATTCGTCCACTTCATTTGCATAATATAGAAAAGGCACTTAGTTGAATTGACCTTCATTTATTTTTATATAAATAAAGAAATTTCATTGAGAAATAAATAAATGAGTGCACACATAAAGGACAAGGAATCCTCCTACATAACTCAAAAGACAACAAACAACAAGAATATGAACACAAGCTAAAAAGTAACATCTTCCAATCAAGTTGTATAACAATCAAAGAGACCTCTCTCAAAGAATTTTTTTTCTGATCTTCTATAAGTTTTTGTTTCCATCCACAATGCTCTATGTTATCCAAACTAGGCCACAACTACACCATTTAACACTTTCAGTTGGAGTATGGCATAAGCAAGTTCCCTGTTCCCAAAGTAACATGCATAATAGTTTCTGTAGTTGGTGAATTTCAATACACAATCTAGTTCAAACCTTTTTTTTTTTTTTTTTTTTTTTTGCTATGAGATAATATATATAATCCTGATATCTATTACAAATTTTGAGTACAAACTCATAAATTTAACAAGCCAATATGGGCAAAAATAAATTCGAACAATTCTCGCATAAGGTGAGGTTTGAGGTCCAAGGGCCTCACCCTTAGCCATCCAGGCTAGGGATCATTGGCTAGATCAAACTTATAAGGGGTGTGAAAAAAATTGATATTTAATACAGCTTCATTATGTAACTATTCAATAGGTCAAGTGCAAATAAACTGGAACGTCACACAGTTGGGATCCATTGTGAGCAATAGAAGCAAACAAAAATTTTCATCAAATCAGAAGATGACAATTCTGAATTTACAACCTTCTGCAATCTAGTGAAAGAATGTTAAAAAAATGCATGCTCATTAATCTAATCCCAAGTTATTGGTACTCAACTATTAATATGCCAGAACTAAAGACTCAATGCTCTTACTAAGTTAAGAACAAACAAAAACTAAATAAATAATAAAAGCTTCCAATAGAAGCCTTCACATACATGTTAACTTACCACAGACAATGTTATGCCTTCAAGAGCTTGACTGTAAAGAAAGGCACCGTGAAAGGTCATTGTCCCAAGCTCAGGGTCAACATAGTAAGCCTGTCCACATTTAAATAGAATTATAATTATAAATAAGAAAACAGAAACAAAACTCACATGTAATGAAGTCTGAACTTTTTCAGAGAAGGGATCCATGAATGTTTTTCCCTTGTTGGCCCACTTGCTACTTGCTATCATCTAAAGCCTTCTTTGGGAATAATAAAGTGTTTTTTTTTTTTTTTTTTTTTGTCACTAGGAATTCCTATTTACAAACTAGTATACAATGAACAAATGTTCAAAGACAAGTCATAATTTCACAACACATTAACAAATACCCACATTTGTGGACGTTGAACCTCGGACCTCCCAGGCCGCACGCCTTACCAACAGGGCTGTGGACTTATCCAGTTTGGGAATAATAAAGTAGAATGATATTTATAATGAAAAATAATTATTTACTCTGTGTTTCTACTTCAGACTTGTACCATATGATTGGGGCCAATAATGCAAATTAAAAATCCATTTTATGTTTGAATATCTAAAAGATAAGAAAGGGTATCGAGTATTAAGGATAAAACAATTTTATTAAAAAATTATTATTAATTATAAGAAAGATATCCCTAAGTTTTCAAGGGGAAAAAGTGAAATTTAATGAGATAAACTAATATCTCATTATTCTTTCTTATCTCAGCTTATTAAACTCTCAAATAAGGCATAATTCTTACCTTTTATTTTCATTTCTTTCCATTTCCTATTTCATGTCCCAAACTAAACTTGCACACCTAGGCATAGCCTAACAGTAAGTACAGAAGCGACTTGGGCGATAGACCCAGGTTCAAACTAATGAAACCAAAAAAAAAAATCTCCCAAACCAAACCAAAGATATATAACATAATGGTGCTCACACAATGACAGCAACCCAATTGAATGCGTTGGCCCCAATTCCAAACAAGAATGAATTTTGCCTCGACAATTAAATTTGCACACACACAGACCATTTATAAAAAAAAAACAACAACAGAGACAGAAAAGCAAAGAAAGTAAAGATATTCTTATTATATTAATTAACTCACCACAGTGGGTTTTCTAGGAGAATCCTTGGAGTCATCATAGATAATTTGTTCATAGTAAAACTTTTCATTGTTGTCAGGATAAGCTGCAGATATTCGCTCAATCTCTTTAAGTTCAACCAACCATCTTCTCAATAACTGAACTCTTTCAATCCCTCTACAAGACACTGAAACTTCCTCCAATCTTTTCACAGTAAGCCTCAAGCTCTTCGAATTCCCAGCTCCCTGTTCCAATCAATCAAATTACACCTCCTCAAAATCAATCCTCATTGTATTATAACAAAGCAAAATTTAGATGCCAATCGAGCTAAACCCGGTTGAACTCGGGTTCGCGCCATTTGGCTTTTTATCATAAAAAAATAAAATATTAATAAAAAGCAAAATGATAAAAACAGTTAAATAAAGTGGTGGTGGTGGTGGCGGTGTGATTACAATGCGGTGCTGGATGATCTTGGCGCCCTCCGCCACGGCGTTTCCGGCGTGAAGGACGACGGTGTCGGCATAGTTGCGGACGGTGCGTGTTAAGTTGGTCTTTCGTCCCGATCCTGCTTCTACTGCTCTATACACTGCCGACCTAAACCACGACATTATTGTTCTCTCTCAATGAAAAATTAAGAATTTGTTTGATTAAAATTTGTACATAAACGTTAATTAATTATGAAAAAAAAATTGTATTATGTTTGTAATTCTGTTATTGTAGATATTTGTTAAAAATAATAAGTGAAATTTTTTGGATGCATTTTTCCGGAAAAATGATGATTGGAGAATTGGTAGAGAGAAAATGGAGAAGAAGAAAGAACAAGTCAAATGGTTCGAATTTTCTGCCTGTCAATGCGCTTCTTCGCCAACCTTCATTTTTTCTGTTGTTAATCAAATATTTTTTGGGCACCGTTATTTTAAGAATTAGGCACTGAAATATCTATTTATAGGGTATTTTTTTTTCCATCGTAAATATATTTTAAATTTTTTTTAATCTTTATGTATGTAGCAAAATGCTAGCTAACAGTCAATTAGATACGGAGTTACTTTTGGTTTGGGAAAATAAAATCAAATTAAAATTGAAAAATTAAATTAAATTAAATAATTTAGTTTGATTTGGTTTAATTTTTTTGAGTGATTTGATTTGATTTTTAAAATAATAAAATGAATTAAATTTTGATTCGGTTTGATTTTTATTAAAAAAAATTCGGTTTGAATCGAATTGATCGAAATTTTACTATACATATATATATATATATATATATATATATATATATATATATATATATATATATATATGATTTATTATAATAAAAAAAACAGTCAAACCAAAAACTTGAACTAAACTTTTTCGGTTCAGTTTAATTTTCATTATAAGTTCGGTTCGGATTGAGAAAAACATTATTTCAATTACTTTGGTTCGGTTCGATTTTGAACCGAACTGTCCGAATGTTTACCCCTATTTTTAGTAGTCATAATATAATACAATGTAATAAAAAATATTTATAATATGATTTTTATACTAAAAATATATTTGATTATATTATATTACATTATACTACGACTTATCAAACATACTTTGAGACAGTTTGATTGATTGCTTTGTCTAATAGATAATTATAAACTTATCTTATAAATAAAACAAATAAATAATATTATTTTACTTTTTCTCTATTAAAAATATTGATGATTAATGATTAAATTAATTCTTAATTATTTTATTTAAATATGAGTTATATAAAATTAATGTTAAATCAATATTATCTTATTCACTCATTTGTAAGGATATCTTTTATTTATATATATGAATAAATTAAAAATATGATAATTAATAAAACCTTTTTAAATGTAATTATAATTTAATTAGAAATAAAGTGGAAAAAATTATTAGTGGATAATCAATTAATTGATTAATCATTATATTCCGCATCTATGTTTTCATACCAACATCAAATTAATCAGAAATTACATTAATCACTCATGATTAATAAGCTTTTTTCTTTTTAAAGGGATGAGAGTGAAAAATTAAAAATGATATTTATTTAATTGTTTTATTGATAGAATAAATTTTAAATTATCCATTAAATTTGACAAATAATGAAGGTGAGTGTTTAGTGATTATTGATTATTGAAACAGGAGACTCGCATTTCCTTATAAAAAAAAAAAAAAAAAAAAAAAAAGGAGAGAGAGAGACTGGCATTAGCAATTTTTTTTTTAATTTTATATTCAAGTTATGGTTAGATGAGAAACACCCAAAACACAAAAAGAATCAATTTACTATCATCTCATGTATCCATTTATTATGCACAAGAGTGGAAAAAAGGGGGAAATATTGAAAAGTACAAGTTATGATTTTGCACTTTTATTTTATTTTGTTTGGTTTTTGTTTTGGAATTGTTTTTTTTTAACAAAAATAAACACTTGTGATTTCAAATTTTTATATTTGAAGGTTTATAGTTTTCTTTTTTTTTTTAATGATACTTGAGTACCATGTGATTTCTATCGTCCAATATCTTTAACATCATTAATAATTACTTACATGCGCTTGTATGGCATAAAATAGTAATATATTTTATTTTATTTTTATGATTAAATATCTATGTAAACATCACATTTTAAATTTATCAATTAAAAAATAATTTTTAAATTTTTAACCATGTGAAAAATAAACTAAAGGAAAAAAAAAACTAAATTTTTTTTTTTTTTTTGTGTGTGAAATCCAGATAACCTAGCTATGAAATCTTGAAGCTAACTTTCAAAATCTCTTGAAACAATTACAAAATCTTTAATTGCTTGCACCGTCACATACGAGTATACGACTCAAGTTTTGTCTTATTCGAAAAGCTCTTCTACATCACAAGCTCTCAAATATCAATACAGTACTCATTCAAAATCCAATCTCTACTTTCTGCCTCTCTCTATCTTGTTGTTTTGCACTTAATTTTCATCTCTTTTATTTCTCAATTAAAAAAAAAAAAAAAACTAAGGTTTTAAAGAACTGAAAAGTCCAAAATTGTATAAAAATGAACAAATCTATCCATTTAAGAAGAAATTAGAGGTTGAGAGAGAACTTGCATTGACACAGAATTAGCGATGGAAGAGAAAACTGAAAGAGAGATTGAAGAGAAAACTAAAAGAGATAAACAGATAAACAGAAGGAGATGGGAAAATGAAGGACCAATTGCAAGATATGAATCAAGCGGCGGCAAAAGCAGATTACTAGGAAGCTAGGGTTTTAAGTTGTAAAGAGAGTGCTCTTTTCCACATCGTCGTCATTTTGGTGGTTTAGACTTTAGAATATTGTTCTCTTTTTATTTTTAATGAAAAATTCAATTTGCATTTTGATTATTAATTAGTAAATTACTTTTTAACTTAAAATGGATCTCACAATGTGAGTTAATGCCATGACATTAGTAAGTTTTTATTTATTTATTGCAGTTGTATCCCACATAAGTGCCATATAAGAAATTACTAACAAAGTTAAAGATTTTGGACCAAAAATGCTAACGGTAGAAATCACATAGTCCTGAAGTATCACAAAAAAAAATATATATATATAAAATCACAAGATATTTTTTTATATATTTTTTAACTTAAAAAAATTAGTAGTTGGTTTTGTCAACAATTAAAGATCTATCAATTTAATATCATTAGCTGTGTTGATATGATATTGAACTAATGATGCCATATAAATATTAAAAATACAACATGTAGATGCCACATTAGCATAAATTAACAATGTTAAGGCACTAGACTATGAATTATCAACACTAGATTATTAATTATCAACAAAATAAAATATAAATCATTTTGACAAAAATAAAAAATCATAAACTTTCAAGTGAAAAGCGTAAATTCAAATGTTAATTTTTTTATACTTTTCCAAAAAAAAATAATAATTCTTGAAAGAATATGAACATCCATATATATTGGATTTGGCATCTAATGCTTCAGTCATATTTTGATCAAATTTCTCTTATAAGTATTAAGTGTTTGAATCATATTTGTTGTCCCATATATATTTCAATGATATCAAAACTTAATTTAATTAAGTCCAATTTGATTGACATAAGTATGGCAAAGCAAATATGGTTGTTTACTTGATTCATTCTATGTATATTTGTTATATACAAGGTGTAACGGGAGTTACCAATCACTCACCTCATTACTATATGGGCCTGAGTGATCATTCAGTACCATTACACAATAGGACTCACGGTAGTTACATGTCCATCACTCCTGTTATTTGATGTTGATAAAAATTTGAACTTATACAAGTTACGAGGGAGATTACAAGTCAAAAAGTTGAATTTTGGACGACTGAAAGAAGTCAAGGTATTTGATGGAGTCACTAGCATTACACATCCTTCACTATCGTTAATGTAATACTCTAGATCTAGATATCTAAGTTAAACTAATAAAAGAAATTTACTTATGAAAATAAGACTTAATAATTTTGCATATGAAATAAATTAGTGAATTGATTGAAATCATTTTTCATATAAATTTTATTTGTTCATATTTAATTATAAGTGTAACTTAAATTATATGATTTTGTTAGCAAATAAATTCATGAATTTCAAAGAAAATAGGCTAGGCTCAATACATAGTATCAAGTCACTTAATTTATGCCACCTACTAAACAATTGGGTTAAGTCCAATACCTAGTGTCTTATTCTATGCATAATTGACCAAACATATAGGTCAAGCTCATATTTGCCAAAAGATGACTAAGAGAAATGATATAAAATTTGAAATTATCTCATATGTAAAATATGAGTAAATTACATTCAAAGTATAGCATAAGACTTTATACCAAAATTAATTGTAGTGCATTAGTTTCCAAAGATTTCTCTTTGGAAACTATCCCACCACAATTACCCACAGACCTCATTAACCAATATTGACTAAAATCAAAGCACCATCATCTTTTTCATTTTACACAAAACAAAACAAAGAACTAAAACCATTTTCTCTCTTTCCCTCTCCAAATTTTTGGCCAACCTATCTAAAATACCCAAAGAAGAACTCAAAGGTAATGAACAAAAATTTAAGTATTTTCACTCGGTTTAGTCATATATTGTATGAATGATTCAATTTTCTTTTTATTTTCTTTTTTCTATTTCGGCCAAAATGGGATTTTTCTTCATTCTTGTTTGATTTTGTAATTCAATGCATGAATTGAATTCGATTAGATGTCAATTACTTAAAATAAAAACTTGGTTGGATTTGATTGTCAATTTCTTAGTTCTTCCTCTTTCTTATTTTAAATGAAAATTTAAATTCTCTAATAAATGTCCAACCAATTGAATTGATGATTTGATTAAATTAACATGCTAATTAGATATTTACATATGAAATTAAATGAAAGGATTGAATGAAAAATATTATTCATCTTCTTGTAAATTTGAGCCATAAGAAGGAATTTTCAATTTCTTGATTAAATTGTGTCTTAATTCATGAAATAAATATAACTATGTACCAATTTCATGAAGTAACAATTAATTTGAATTTAGTAATCAAATTCTTATGTTTTCTTGTTTCAAGTTCTAAATAAAAATTTGGAGATTTTTCAAACAAATGTTCAATCATGAAATGGATAGTTTAATTAAGTTAATTGGCATGTTAATTAGTTATATGTATAATTAAATTGAAAAAAAATTAAATGAAAAATAATATTTCTTTTTTTTTTTATTGAATTTTCGGCCAAAATGGAATTATTAGAATAAATTGTTTGTTTTATGCTTTGAATGAAAATTTATGATTTAATTGTAAGTTAATTTTATAATTTCAAAGTTAATTTGAAATTGGGTAAATGAATCTTAAATTTCTCTCTTTAAAGGTATGATAAAATTAGGGATTTCTAATTGAATGTTCCAATAGTAAAATTTATTGTTCAATTGAGTTCAATGGTATGTTAATTAGAGATATATGAAAACAAATTTAGAAATTGAGTATAAAATTTTGATTTTCCTTTGATTAGTGATTTGACTGTTTGGGAAACTATAAAGTTAAATTGATTTACTTCAATTGATTGATTAACGAAAAATATGAAAAAAAAAAAGTCAATAAAACGATTTTTGAATAAAATGAATAATTAAAAAAAATAATAAATAGATAAATATATTTTTCCTAAGTATGATTCTTCCAAACCAAGTAAAAACTTTATTGTTAAATACAAAATATCTTATTATAAATAAGAAAATTTCGCTAAAGAAATATAAATAGAAGGTTGGACCTTGTCTGAAGCCTAATTGATCTTTTTAAAGAAAAGACATCCAAGTGTCATAATATTGAAATATATGTTTGTATGTGATGTACGTGATAACGTGAACTAATACTAAGTGATTAGTATCCTAAGTTAGACTTAATGGTACTAGGACTATAGTTAAAGTAAAATAAGTAGTTAAATGATTATGATGATCTGTCGAGTAACTTGAGTGAATCGGTTCCTTGTAGAACCTAAGGATAAAGAACAAGAACCATCGGATGAACACCACTTTTGTTTATGCTAATTTAGGAGCCAAGGAATTCTAAGATGAGTACATGATACTCGATATGTTATGGGCATTCTTCATAGTATTCCATTAATTTATTCATCCATTGTATCCAATTTGATACCATGATTGAAATCCAATAATATTGATATCCTATCATGAACCAAAATGATAAAAGTACCTTCTAAGACTCTTGGTCTATCCTACATTGTTATAGTATATTCTATTGATATCTTTACTTTTTAATAAGTAACATCGATTCACAAGAAACCTATAGTATTGTACCCATTACATTGATACTTAAAGTAAAGCAGAAATTCACATCTGATGTAGGGTATATATCAGTTATGTGCACATGGTAAGAAGGCCCGTCGAGTAGGGATAATGTATCTGCCTTAGCTAGGAATGGTGGTTTTAGCCGGGAGACCTGATCAGTCTCACGACTTAAAGTTATTGTGAGTGAGCATGGATTTAGCTGCCACTCGATCTTATTATGAATGAAAACATACCGTTTTCGAAAATATGCGATTTCTGCTAAAATAACAATTCATTGTTTATCCTAACCTTTCAATTGATGATATTGAGCATGAATTCCATTGTAATATTTGAAATACACAATTGTTCAAATTGCCTAAATATGATAAGGCCATTATCCATTATTGATACATATACACCTAGCCGGCATATTATGTTGAGTTATTATGTATTCATTGAGCTTGTCTCACCCTTTAGTGGTTTATATTTTTTTTTCAAGTGTTGTAGAAGAGTCTGCAAGGTAAAACTCAAGTTTCATACTTCTGCTTGGGGGTTACTCTACTAATCTGTTATTCATAAATTATTCTATATTACTATAATGGCTTGGTATCCTGTAGGAAACGGTCTAGAGCTCCATTGGTCATTGTGGTATTTATTAGTACTACGGGTGAAATTTCCATAATTTTTATGTGTGGTTGTAATAATTAGTAAATGCACTGCATATGGTATTAAAAAGAATTAACTTTAAAATAATGGTTTATTTATAGTATATGTTTGGTATATGTATAGTATACCTCATTCGTATTATGGTATATGACTAGTATATGTAAAGCATAAGTAATTGTTAATCCATAGTATTTCTGGTTATGATCTTGGGAAATGTTGTTATGCATGATGGTTATGGATTATTGTATAGTTATAGGTTCTATGGGTCTAGGTGACTTTATGTCTCCTTGAACTCTAGGACCGTCACGGCTCAAAAGTTGGGTCGTGACACTCCCCAGATTGAGGTTTAGTGTGGTTCCTATCAACTAATTCCTATTCTTGGATGATTATATGATTATTTGTCTATTTGGCAGGATGCATGAGCATTTCTATTATTAGGATGATTATAGGACACCAAGATTATATATTGGTTAGTAACACACTGAATTGAGGTGCTCACCCGTCTCCCTATTTTTTTCTAGTTGCAGGTAGAGCCATAGATATGCAGTTTATTATTTTTTGTTATGTTATCCTTATTACCTTCCTCTACAGGGTATTATTTTCTATATTATTCAGATATGTATTTGTTATGGTCTGTAATGTATTATAACTCTATAATTTCTCAATTACAATATAATATGAATGTATGATCGTATGTATAAACAATATGTATTTGTGATGATGTTGAGGATAGCAAAGCTTCCTCCTTTTCATGATGATATATTCTCTGTTAAGCAGGAACATGATGATGATGTTTTGATATTATTGAGATTATAGTCCTGAGTGGCAGTGATGTGATGCTATACATAAGTTCTGCTTAAAAGGTGGGCCATGAGAACCCTCAATTTTACACCCCAAAATAATATTAATAATAATTAATAATAAATAATAAAAATAATATTAAAAGATTTTTAAAAAAAATCTAACTAGCATGCCTTGCGGTTGCCACAGGCCTCTCTTGCGGCAGCGAGTTCCATTTTTCTATTTTTTTCCTCATTTTCCCTTTATCCCACATCAAAAGTGCAAGACTTCACCCTCCAGCCTTCATCCTATATATAGGGGCCCTCCCACTCATTATTCTTTACCTTTGAATCCCTTAGCTTACTTGATTAGTCTTTGCATCAATCGAGTCATCCCCATAAGCTTGTTCCACCAATGAACAAGCTCCCTAGTTTTAAATTTTATTTTTTTTTTATTTTTTATTTTATTTTTTCTTTGCTACTGCTCCTTACTTTATAAAGCAAATTGGGTTGCGACTTCCCGAGCCGACTCGCCGAGTCAAAAGTTCCCCACCGTCCGAGGCAAGCCTGCCGCCAAGTCTCTAAAACCGCTCAAACACAAGGTAAGCTTCTTTTCGTTTTCTTTATTTTTTAAATTTATTTTTCCCTCCTTGAAATTAGTCTTTTTACTTATTTATTTTTTCTTCATTGGGATTATTCTCTTCTTCTCCTTTGGGCTCCTTGC
>CATKHJ010609233.1:0-13337 GCA_949750685.1 Vernicia montana
ACCGAGCACTATACACACAATATGAACAAATGCATCGATTCGTTCCCTTTATGATTATTATCATGCACTATATATAGAATACATATATTCTATATCATTTCATAGCTCAAATGGGCTATGGATACCTCGGGTATTACAGTACCAATGTCTAACCTAATTGATATGGCTACCTTAACCATATAATGACCAGCCTCCTCAAAAGGCAAGAGGAGAACTCTAACAAGGCATTGGCTCATCTCACCACTACCTTCAAACCCAACAAGCCAAATTTACCAAGGCTTTGAAATCCCAGCACCAGTTCATTGTCAACGAGGTGAAGGGGATGATAAACTAGGTTAAATCCATTGATGCTACTTCTAAAATAATACCCAAAAGCTCCACATCTCTAACTCCAAGCACCAAAGTCATCTTAGCTTCCATTATTGACCAGATTGACAATGAAGACATCGTCCTTCCTAGACCAAATACCCCCATCGAGCTTTGAGCCACTATCAAGTCCCTCAGTTCTAAAGAAAGAAAATTGAGAGGAAAACTTAGAGGCTACTCTCTCTGAGCAAGCTTTCTTGATTTAATGTGGAGTAAAACCAAACCTTACCCTAGCCTACCTAAGATCTACCTAGTGGGTCGGTATTTTGAGGAGGACATCAGTCTTAGAGTTAGAGTCTACTAGAGTCAATCCAAGTTAAGATTAGAGTCTATCAGAGTCATGTTTTTATTTGTTTCTAATTTTGGGTCAGTAATCGACTTTCCCGGTCTGTCTTCTAGATTTTATGTAATCATAGATGATGGTATTCTTTTTCGATCGTAATAAAGTTTCAATTTTTTTTATATATTCTTTGTCTTTTTATTTCATTATGTGTTCTCCCCTTTATGAATCCAATTTGAATGAGACAAGAGGTCAATAAACTTTAGCACAGGGAAAAGTTACATGCACTATAAGTTAAGGTTAGTCAGAAAAATTGAGAGTTTATGGATGAACATATGAAGCAAAAGTCACAAGGATTGAAAGTGGAACCCAAGGAAAGTTCATCAAGTTATTGTTTCACCAAACCAATCACTTATCCATCATGAATAGTCAATATAGTACCCAGAAAGAATGGAAAGATTCACATATGGGGATACTATCTCAGAATAAAGTGGTTGTCACCTCGCATTCATCTGTTGGTTGAACCGCATGTCTGGATTTTACAGTCATCTCCTTGACTAATCTCCATGTGGATTCTAATCAAATGTAGATTCATAAAATGAAAGAGGGTTTTCAACTAATCATGATGATGGAAAAGGGTAAGGGAATGAATGGAATTGCACTATCATGAAAAGATTACAAGCGTAGGATATATTTTGGTTGACTAAAGTCATGACAGATCCCCATAAGACTTTAAAGATGACTTTCAACCGGACTGCAACTCCTTGTGGGGCATGAATGTTGTCAATCTGAAGCATTAGAATCACACCCTTTTATCCAAACTAACGTCCTTTATTAATTTTAGAGCACATGGATCCTGCTTTCAAAAGGGAGTATTCGGGAATTGGTTCTACGTCATCAAGGCTATCAAGACCACTTTGTAAAAAATTGACCAAGAATCATAAAGAGTGGCATCAACAGTTG
Organism: Vernicia montana; assembly: GCA_949750685.1. Lineage (NCBI taxonomy): Eukaryota > Viridiplantae > Streptophyta > Magnoliopsida > Malpighiales > Euphorbiaceae > Vernicia > Vernicia montana. The sequence goes on from CATKHJ010609233.1 coordinate 1,610, forward strand.
CCATTAGGGCCTATATCAAACTTCCATTATACTTTAATTTGGGGGCAACTCCTGACTCATTAATGAATGAAATGGAATTAGTGCGACAATTGAGATGGAAATTTTTCTAGCTAGGGACAGGCAAGTGTCATGATCAATTAAGTATAAAAAAGAAGAATGGATGCTTTTGAGCAACATATTGTAAGAAGGTAGTCAGAGCTCCAATTTCTGATCCGAAGTTCAAAACATAGTGGGTTGCCCATAAATGCTCAAGAAAATTTTGCCTGGAAAAAAATGTCATCCTAATGGGTTTAAATGGAATAAGATCTTTCGACCTCTGCAATCAACTGGGAAATAAATTGTTGTTTTAATAGTGTATTGTAACCAAGAACTATATAGACCTAACCCTCCTAAGAAAGGACAAATAAAGGGATAGTACATAGGTCGCCCCAATTTAGGTACGGTCCAAATATATAAAGTTCCCTTTTGTGCCAATGTCACTTTCCCTCTAGATTCAAAAAAAAAAAAAAAAAAAAAAGAAGAAGAAGAAGAGCTCGTTAAGTTAAAAATATGAAAAGGCAACTTAGACAAAAATTAGAGTAAGCTCGTCGAGTTGAAAACTCGAAAGGGTGGTTCGGGCATAAGTTAGAGCTAATAACTGAAAGGACTTGCTATGTTGAAAACCCGAAAGGGCGACTTAGGCAGAAGTTAGAGCAAGTTTGTTAAAGTTGAAAACCTGAAATGGCGATTTAAGCAAAAATTAGAGCTTTGTCTTGTTCGAATTGGATTTAGTGTCACGTTGATCGTTTGTCCTATCTCGTTCAAAAAAAAAAAAAAAATCGAGTACATAGTTTGTTAGTTTCTTTCTAGAAAAATCTAATCAATTCTACCTCTCCCTAAAGTCATATTTCCTAGGTCTTCAAGGCATTGCCTTTATCACTCATTAGGAGCGTGTCTGTCAGAGTCATCACCTTGCATCCATCAAGTTATTATTTGTTCGTCATAGCAGTTCTTACCATTCGAGTTTTTTTTTTCTACCATCATCCTTTGTGTCAAGTGCTCAAATCATTAGCAGTTCAATCCTATCTTTCATTCCATGTGTCCGACCTACGAAAGATCGATCCACAGGGTGCCCTCCTATCTTTCTTGCCCATCCCATAAAACCCAGTTGACAAAGTCTCATCGACCTCAAACTCCTTGGCAAAACCCTAGTCATATATGTCTCCTAGAGTCTATCATCTTTAATGACCAAATCTTTTGGCAAAATCAATTCAAATTTCTTAAGGGATCTAAACCATCAAGCCCATAAATCAACCTTTAACCACAACCAAAGGTGATCAAGTCTCTTTACCATCAAGCCCATAAACCATCCCAAGCCTCCTCAGCAAATCATACCATCCATAAAAATCCCTTTGACAAACCAAATCAAGGCCTGCAAACCATCCCTAGCTCAATCTCTTAAACTGATGGACATAAAAGCTTTCGGAATCCATATCAAAGGGCGACTTGTGGGGCATACAAAAAAAGCCCACAAATTTCTTATGGCCAAAACTTCTAACATCATACTTGAAGTAAAGCCAACCATCTCTTTGAAAGTCCAAATCACCTTTAAGAAGTCTAAGGCCAAACTTGACCAAGCCTTGTAGAATGATCTCCTTTAAGGTCAAACCTATCCAAGCCTTCCAAAATGTCCTCATCCAAAGTCAAACTTGACCAAGCCTTCCAAAATGACCTCCTCCAAGGCCAAACCTGACCAAGCCTTCCAAAATGACCTCCTCCAAGGCCAAACTTGACCAAGCCTTTCAAAATGACCTCCTGACTAAACCTTCCAAGATGACCTCCATACCCGACCTAGATCGAGTATCGGCAATATTGCTAAAATCCAAGCCAATGGACCTAAGGTCAAACAAAGTGTCTAAGTCACTTTCTTTCCAAATTCATCATCCCTCCAAAGTGGGGGCACCTTCCCCTCAAGAGATCAACACCTTAGTACCACAGCGGTTCAGGTTGACCTGTCACTTATTCAAGGTATCCGGTTCATAAATGTATTCAAATTTTGCATGCCTAATCAAACTTAGGATGCACTTCATAGAAACATCCCTAAACAGACCTAAGACCATCTCTTTCAATCCCTAAGCAGACTTAAAACAAAAATCTCCTCAGAATCGCCTAACAAATAGGTCAATTCTGCAATCAATCCAATCTCAAGTCAAAGCATCCTCCACCCGATAAACCAAGTCAAAAGGTCCTCCACCCGATCAACTAAGTTAAAAGGTCCTCTACCCAATCAACCAAGTCAAAGGGTCCTTCACCCGATCAACCAATTTAAAGGGTCCTCCACCCAATCAACCAAGTCAAAGGGTCTTCCACCCGATCAACCAAGTCAAAAAGTCCTCCACCCGATCAATCAGTCAAAGGGTCCTCCACTCGATCAATCAGTCAAAAGGTCCTCCACTAGATCAATTTGTCAAAGGGTCCTCCACCCGATCAACCAAGTCAAAAGGTCCTCCACCCGATCAATTCATCAAAGGGTACTCCACCCGATCAACCAAGTCAAAGGGTCCTCCACTTGATCCACTAAGTCAAAAGGTCCTACACTCGATCAATTCGTCAAAAGGTCCTCCACCCAATCAATCAATCCCTCCTTAGAAATCAATCTCAACCTTAGAATCATTAACCTAGCATAGGGTTAGGTTTCTCTCCCAACATCAGATCATCTTAGGATAGCCTTAGGATCATCAGACCATCCTAAGATAACCTTTTGGATCATCAACCTAGCATAGGGTTAGGTTTCTCTTTCAAAATCAAATCATCCTAGGATAGCCTTAGGATATTCCACTAATAAATGTCTAACAACGATCACCTAGGCATCCCTGTGGTTCCTATTTTCGCCCCTTTGTCAAAATCCTTTCGAAATTCCACCCATGAATGTCTAGTAATGATCACCTAGGCATCACTGTGGTTCCTTTTCTCATCTATTTTCTCAATCATGTCCTTCACCCAGAAGTGTCTAAACACTTACTTAGACATCAAGCTGGTTCCTTTTTTCATCTTCCTTTATTTTGAGATCAATCAAATCCCTCATCCAAACATGTCTAAATACTGACCTACACATCACTTTGGTTCATTTTTACCATCCCTTCTTCCCAGGTTCATTATCATCAGAATCGCCTTACAGACAAGATAATTCTAATGAGGGGGCAATTTGAACCCTTAATTTTGCACCTTCTGGCATACAACCAAACCCTAGAGGTGTCTAGGCTCAGTAAACAAACCTCCGGAAGCCGAAATTGCCAAAAATCTCTAAAACCATAAAAATTGGGAAACGGAGCCCCGAGAGCTGGGACCCATCCTCTTGGCCTCTGAACCATCCTTAGATCATTTGAGATTGAATACGGAGTATAACACAATTTGAATCATGAAACACTGATGAGAAACGAGCAAAAATGGATGAAAACCGTGAAACTAGGCCCGGCCAAACCTTGGCTGCCGCAGGCATCCCTGCGGCTACCTATAATACCCCGAATATTCATGCATGAACTTTTAGGTGACAATATGTGTAATTATGTTTTGACATATGAGCCAATTTGTTTTGTATTATGTTAGAAATGGGTTAGTGGAAAGTGGGTCCCATTTTTCACTAACACTATATTTTACATATTTTCTTATTTCAAGATTCATTGAACCTAGTCACTTTGCATCATCTTATTTTCAAATGATTTAAAGTTAAATAAAAATTACAAAGCTTCATTTGGAAGCTATTCATCCTTAGCCATCCAATTCCCATGATTTGATCATGGCCCTTCATTTGAACTTAAGCAAATCACCATTTTCTATATTCTTTTTCATTTCTCTAAAAACTATCAAGAAACAAAAAGCTTTCTTCTTCTTCTTCTTCTTCTTCTTTCTTTCTTTCTTCAATTGATTAGAGTAAATAACCATCAAAGAGAAGCTTCAAAGGTAATTATCTAAATCATTTCCTTCATTTAGATCTTGTGTTGTATGCTTATTTACCATGAGATTCTTCTTTTTCTCTTTCTTTTGGTTTACCTAAATGGGTTTTATAAAGGGGATTTCCTTGAGAAAATGTCATTAGATGATGATTTGTGAGCATGGATTAGGAGTATTGAGTGTAGGAAAATGGATTTCCAAAAAGGATTTCAAACTTCTCACTTTGATGATGATGGGTTTGATCAAATGGGTTTTTAGAATCCTTTGTTGATTCTATGTTTTGATTGATGAAATGAGTTAACTTATGGGTCTAGTGCATGATTCAGAAAGGGATTTAGTTTTGGGAAAGAATGGTGGAATTTCCCTTTTTAAGCCATTTGATGATTTTGCTTGAATGTCCTGCCCAGGATCATCACACGTGCAAACACATGACCGTGTGTCTAGGCGTGTGATAAGCTTTTTAGCAATCTATATGAAAAATTTTTTGTCACATGTGCAGACACACGACCGTGTGTCTAGGCGTGTGATAAGCTTTTTAGAGTATGGATAAAATTCCCTTTGTCATACAGGCAGACACACGACTGTATATCTGGGCGTGTGACAGGCTTCATCATGATTTACTTCTACGATTGGCATGATAACTTGATATGTATATATATAACCAATATGAATCATAATTAGAAGGAATTGAACATTGGTACAAGGCCTAATTGGCCCTAATAGTGAAAGTGTAATCAATTATTGAATCATTATTATTTTCTATAGTTGGGTATGTGTAGCTCCTCATAGAGACTCAATAAGAGATAGAGGGAATGAGGATGATGAAGGATTGACCACTACATTTGCTTGCTCTAGAGGTTGATTGCAAGTCATTTTGGGAATTATATTGTTGAGGTGAGTGATTATTATACTATTATGGTTGTGTTTGAACCCTAAGGCATAAATGCCTAATTCTTTCATGACCACCAATTGTTTTATTGATAATTGATATTTGAATATTCCATTTTATTGTATACATGAACCCAAATGATAATTCTTCTTTATGTTGATTTGAAACCATGATTATTGATCCATTGGATAATTTATGTTTATTGATTTCCATTGTACACCTTATATGATTGAGAACCAAAAGCAGAAATCCCTGATTCTAATGTGGGGTAAAACATCAGGCATTGTGCATAGTGTACTCTAGTGGATAGAAGAAAGTATCCATGTCCTAGCTAGGGAGGGCTTGTCGCCCTAGCCGTAAGATCTAATCAATCTTACGTAGAGATGAAGGTATGCTCCGATAAGATGAGCCTCTACTTCGATATTGATATGATGAGTAAGTTCTATGCCTCAGTTCTCGGTAATGCCTTCAAGCATAATGACCATTTATATGGAGAACGTTAAGACATAGTTATTTAATACTCTTATTATACTGATATGTTTCTGCTGAACATGATATGTTATTATTATTGCCTCCAATCGATTGATATTATTGAAATGATTGGTTATTGAATTTGAACCATTTGATTATTGATATTGAACCTATTGTTTACTGTTATTGAATCCAATCATTTGTTATTATTGAACTGATTGGTTATTGTTATTGAAATGTGAACCATGAACTGTTATTGTAAACCGACCTTGAATCACTAAGCTTCACAGGTTATGGTAGTATAATCTTTACTCACTACGTTATCTCATTAGTGATTCCATTTTTCAGGTGAGCTATAGTATATCGGTTAAGTTTCCAAGGCGTTCTTCTTCTCTAGTCCTCGAAAACTTTAGTGATTAATGTAAAGCTCATTCTTATTATTGATTTTGTATAGATGATAATTTGAATATTAGATGCTTCGTGGTACATGTATTGAAGAGTATTCTTTTGGCCTTTAAGGCATTAACCTCTGAATGATATGATATATGTAAGATGATATAAGATATGACTATTAATGAATATATGAATCAAGAATGATATGGATGAGTATGGCATAGCATGATTGTCAGGTTTAGATCTTAGGAGATTATATGTGATTGGATAGTATGATGATTGATTGGTAAGGTTCCTACGGGTTTTCGGTGGCCTTATGCCTACCCATGCCCTAGGATCGTCGTGGCTCAAAAGTTGAGTCATGACAGTATCGCAAAGCCACATGTGGCTGCCATAGAGCCACTTGCTACACTACCGCAGGCAGCCCCTGTGGTTCTACAGGGTTACTCTATAGCAGCAGTAGCAAGAATCCGATTTGTGAACCTGCTTTCTCACATCCCACATCTGAAATTAATGGTTTTTGACCCCAATCTTCACCCTATATATAAGGGTCCTTCCATTCATTATTGTCCAACTTTTGGTGAGCTTGAAAAGCCTTTGCATTATGCAAACCAATCCCTTAGCTTAGTCCGTCAAGGAACAAGCTTCCTAGTCCAAAGTTTTGTTTTATTTTATTTTTGTTTTTATTTTGCTTTGCTCCTTGCTTTGCAAAGTATTCAAAGACTATTCGTTCTGCTGTCTAAGGCCCGTTCCATAGCCTTCTGAGGCAAGTCCATCGCTATCCACGGCAAGCTCCATCCTCCAGTCCTCAAGCCACGCGAGCGCAAGGTAAACTTATTTTCCTTTCCTTCATTTGTTTTATTTATTATTCCCTCATAGGGATTCTCTTTCTCCCCCTAAGGCTCCTTGCCTACTTCTGTTTAATTAAATAATTAAATTGACTCACCTAGGGTATTTAGTTAATTAATTAACCAATCCAACTCTCTCAAATCAATCAATCAATCAAAACATGATAAAGTGGTTAGGCTAAACAAGCCCCTTCACAAGAAGGAAGAACTGCGTGAGTTATGATTCTCATTCAAAGGGATATGCAGGCATGCTTGGTTCAAGCATCGAATCCAATTAAAATAAACCAACTTCTCCCCCATGTCTTTCTTCACTAGTTAGGCTTTCCTTTTAGTTCTTGGTTGATTTTAGGGATTAGTTTGGGGAATGTGTGACTTCCCTAGAACCCATAAGTGATAGAGGAAGTATTCCCTAATTTGGATTTTACGTTGTAAATCTTAACTTCTTTCCTTTTCTTTTGCTTTCTTTTATGCTTTCTTAAATGTTTGCTTTTCTTTGAATAAACAATGGACTGTTCATACATCTTTTATAAAATATTCATGCATCTTGTAAACTGTTCATGAAAACTATTTTTTAAGTCACAATCATATTAATTGCCAAACTTATTTTGTTAAAATAGATCGAAAATCTAGTCTCCGAATCATTTTTGGTTTTGAGACTAGTGTACTTTTTCCTTGGGATAAAATTGGAGTCAAAATGGGATTTTACCTTATATTTTCCCGAAATAAAAATAAATTAAGGTGGCGACTCCCGAAAAGCACTTTTCAAATAAAAAATAAGCTTGAGGGCTTCCTCGTGAATTCTTTCCCTAATGAGCATTTCGATTCCTTTTAGTTGATCGGGCCAGTGCTCGGGCAAGACCTCACACCATCATTATGTTGAACTTGTTCTTCAATTGGCCATCTATCATATGATTGTCACTATAATGCTAAACCTGGAGTTTATAGTAAATCTAGGCCACATTCTTGTGGTAGATCGCCTAATAAGAGGGTTAACCCTTTTGATATCCCAGTAAAGAGAGCTCTTAACACTATTCATATTGCTCTAAAGCCTGAAATAGCTTGACCTGAGTTGCCTAAATCTTCGGATAGACTTGAGCATGTAGCAACGAGATACTTTGTTGATAAAGATGGCTCACTGCTTGTTGCCAACTGGTTAGCTGTTCATGAAAACCATGACTTTGATGATTATGTTGATGTTCCAAATGAAATTGGCTCTACTGCTATTGATAATGATATAGTCCAGCCAACTTTAACTCCTAGTCCTTCTCGACCGCTTACTAGCCCTTGCCATGGGTTTAGACAAGTCTAACAGGTCATTGACTCTCCTAATATTGGCAAGGGTGGGGTTCAGCCCCTCTTGAGAGGTTCGACACCAAGTCCTTCTCACCTTCACTCTAGCCCTCCTCACGGGTTTTAGACAGTCCAACAGGTAATTGCTGCCATAGAGGGTAAGTCCTCCACTACCATCATTGTTCATGATCCTTCTGAGCTGGAACAACTTAAGACATCGAAAGCATTGGATATCTCCAAGTCTAAGGCTCAGGATGAAGCTCAATAGGTTCATAAATCTTGGGCTGATCAAGTTGAAAATTCTAGTAAAGATGAATGGCACACGATTAAGCGAAAAAAGTCACCTTCAGTTGCTAAGTACAAGCTATCTTTGACTAAGCGAGTATCGCGACCCCCTTCTCAATTATATCTATGAATCTACTCTATTGGAATTATCGGGGCATTGGGAATGCCAATACCATAAACACTTTATACAATCATTGTATGTCTTGTAAGTCGGATATCATCTGCTTGGCTAAACAAAAAGTTCCTTTTGACTCCATCTCCCCTGGATTTTAATGGACTCTTAGTATGAAACTGGTATGTACTTTTTCAACTAGTCTTACATCTTTATAGATTTTATTAAAGAATTCTTTTCCTAATCCTACTTGGGAAGCTTTTAGTACTTAGCATGCTTTAATTAACTTGACTGTTAATGGTGTTTGTGTTTGGATTACGGGTGTTTATGCTAAAACTTTAGCGTATAATAAAAGACAACTTTAGTCTAACTTATAGGACATGGCCTCTTCCTCCCCCCTGCTAGATTGTATTAGGAGACTTCAATGTCATTTTTTGGGATCATGATAAATTAGAGGGGTACCTCTCTAGTCCTACTTCTTGTACTGACTTTGTGAATGCTTGTGATGATTGCTCTTTAACTTGTCTTGGCACAAGAGTTAGCCGCTTCACTTGGACTAATAATAGTGGTAGGGCTCATCAAGTTGAAATTTGGCTTGATAGAATTCTTTGTTCTGAAGCTTATTTTCAGAATTGGTGGATTTTGGACTCTTTTACTTTTCCACGGCACAACTTAGACCATAAATCCTCTTTTTCTTTGTTGTAAAGTTGATTCGGGTTGTTTACCAAAACCGTTTCCTTTTCATGAAATGTGATTATCTTATAAAGACTTTATGCAGTTTGTTTCAGATAGTTGGCAATCTAGCTACTCTTCCTGGCATCCAATGCAGTCTCTTTAGCTTAAACTTAAACATCTTCAGAATGGTTTAAGATATTGGAATCGTGAGGTTTTTGGTAACCTAAATTTTCACATTGCAGTCTCTGGTCATGAATTGGAATCAATCCAAAATAGTATATCTGAGGATGGACTAAGTGATGAGCTTAAATTACATGAGCTTAATGCTTACCAAGATCTTCAATTGCTCTTGTCTTAACAGGAGGTGCTTCTTCGTGAACAAAGCCCTGTCAAGTGGCTCTATAATAGGGATAGAAATTCCAGGTTTTATCATGCCCTTTTTTCTCGTCAGGTAGCTGAATAAGGTATTGCGTCTATAGAAATTGGTGCCACTTTTTGGATGATAAGAGCCTCATTGTGCAACATGTCCTTCCATATTATTCAAGTGTTTTTGCTGCCCCGATGGTCAATACCAGCTTGGACTACTCAATAATATATGACGTTATTCTTTCTCTTGTCTCCTTTGAGGATAACACCATTCTTTTGCATGGCCCAACTTTTGAAGAAATTCATTCAGTTATTATGGATATGGATGCTCAAAGTAAGATGAGCCATGATGGTTTTACTGGCATCTTATTCAAACCACTATAAGAATTTAATAGAATATCGATGCCCAAAATGAGTCGCTGAACGTATATTTGGCATCACTAATTCTAAATAGCGATGCAAACAAGGCGTCAATAAAATTCTTGTCACTAAGCCAATTTAGCGACGGGAAAAAAAAAGGCGTCGCTAGTAACAATGGAAAGCACTGTGTCTCTAACTAGTGACGGGAAGAAAGCGTCACTGATATATAAACTGTTTTCGCTATTTTGGAGACCAAAATCAAGGAGACGACAAGATATAGTGACACATTTAGCAATGCCATTATCCACGATGCTTGATAAAGTCGCCAAATGCGTTGCAAACATATAAAGACGCCTACCATATGCATCGCTAAGGCCAGAGACTGCCAATTCTTCATCAGCTTTCAGCGACACCTTTTCTTTGTCGCAAATTTTAGCAACACACATTTCTCGTTGCAACGGCATCGCTAAATTTATAATATAATTTTTTTATTAATTGGGTATAATTTCATTAAATTAAATTACTATACAATAAAGCATTAAAAGTAATATAAATTAAAATTTTAATAGTTAAATTTAAAATAAATTTAAATGTAATTATTTTACATTATTATAAAAAACTAATATCATATATTATTCGAATATAAGACGGAAAAAAAAGTTATTATACTAGAAAATCACCAACAAAAGAGAGAAAAAATATATCACTGGCCATGGGGAGACTAGGGTGGGGGCTAGGTCTGGGTTTGAGATGGATCGGTAGCATCATCATCAAATATTAAGCGCTGCTAGAACCTGATCTCACGTGCTCTGTGTAACACTGGTCACTAGTGCTACCACCTGATCCATTATTCTACGTTCTCACACATCAAGTTCCTTTTGCAGCTCCTCCCTAATTTGTGAATGCATGGTTTCACGATCTATTGAGCTGACTGTGGTTGTGGATGAGGAACTAGGCCCAACAAAGTATAAAGAAGCCTTCCCACCGACACCATATACCCTCCGATCACCCGACTATGCCCCAACAACCTCAAAATACACGCGCCTCTGCGCATCAGGTGAAATATCTGGAGTGGTATTCTCTCCATCTTCATATTGTTGGGATAATTGAGAGAGAAGTTCATCAACACATTCCTGTAGTAATAAACAATTTAAAAGTTAATAAATTAATATATAAAATTAAATAAACAATTAAAATATGAAATATATATTAAAATTAATAATAAAGCTTCTTACACCAACTTGTTTGGCGCGGTCATCAACCCAACCACCACCCTTCTTCATGTGTGTGCGCTTGAACAACTCTATCTCTCCGGGATCTCGGCCAAGCTGCGCAGTCTGAAAAATAATAATATGAATTAAATTTAAAGTATAATTCAAATCTAATTTTAAAAGTAAAATTAAAAATGGGATATCACCAGTCTTCTTCTATGCTCGTCATGGGAAATGGAGCTGCCTGAATGGCTAGAGGGTCCAATACCCGAGCTGGCTTTCTCTGTTTTTGGATTGGAGGAGGTTGTCGCAGAACTTTTCTTATAGTCATCACTATTCCAATTCTTTTGCCAATTTTCATAGACAGCCTCTAGAACGTTACTTGGTCTTCCTTGGTTCGAGTGGCAATAATTGTACATCAAATCAGCATATTGCCTCCCAGCCAACCAATCAAATGCCCCCCTGACAGTATTTTCTATGGTAGGTTCCTACTCATAATATTTCTGTTAAAATAAAAAAAAAGTGTAAAATACAAACTTAGTTAGTTAAGATAATAATTAATTTTCAAACATCTTACTAAAATTTCAACAAAGTTTCCCCTGTAAATTATATAAAAACCCCTGGAAAGAAAAAACAAAGTCTATATTCCAATATTCAATTTCATTCATGATATTCACAAGAAAATACACATTCAAAACAACATTTAATAATTCAAACCCAACATATATAGGACATAACAACTAATAATTAATTTTTGATAATAATTAATATGCAAACAACTCATAAATTATTACATTTTACTGAAATTTCGACAGAGTTTCCCCTATAATATTAATAAAACCCCCTAAAATAAAACAAATAAATTCTATATTCCAATATTCAATTTCATTCATGATAT
>CATKHJ010609269.1:0-13700 GCA_949750685.1 Vernicia montana
TTTGCCTTTTGATGCTAAAACTACAAGCCATTCTCGATGATAAAGAAGTTAACAATCCAAGATTGAGAAGCCAAATAAAGAGTGCCAAGAAAAAGTTAGAAAAAGTTCAAAATCTCTTGACAGAGACGGAGGCAAAGCAAATGATCGATGTTGCCAATCTTCTACAGCATGTTTACTTTGCAGAGGACATGATTGACACTTTCTTTATAAAAACAGTACTGCGGAGACGAAAGATGTTTGCTAAAATACATCCTTTCACCCAATTAATGTCTATGCAGAGCCAAAGTCTTACTCAGAGCATGAAGTCATTTATACAGAAAATCGATAATGCTTGTGAAGTCAAAGATAAACAAGAACAATTTGTCAATAAAAAAGATGGCGGCAGTGATCATGATACTGTCACATTAAGTAATTCAAATGAACAACCTGCGGACACTGATAAACCTGTTTCAGAGCATCCTGTTAGACCTGATTCAGATGAAGTGGATACTGCTAGACCTGATTCAGATGTAAAACCAAGCACTCCAGAAGAAAAACCAGCACCCCAGCACAGGAGTGTGATTTCAGATCGTTTAGATGATGAATTGAACTTCATTGGTCGAGAGGAAGAAGCAGAAAAGTTTGATCAAGCAATACTTGACCGCCATAAGTTGCAATTTCTTATTTCATTGGTGGGTGCTGCTGGCTCTGGCAAGACAACCTTTGTGAGGAATATTTATAACAAAGCCAATGTTGTGAAGCATTTTCAGTTGCGTGCTTGGGTCAATGTTTCTGAAGAGCTTCCAGAATCAAGCACCATTGATGATGTTGAGCAGAAAACAAAAAATCTTTTCATTGATATATTGAAACAAGTTACAACAATTAAGGAGGAAGAGAAGCTGCCACTTGATAAATTGAAAGAGAAGGTCCGCAATTTCTTTATCCGCAAGAGGTTCCTAATAGTCTTAGATGATGTCAAGACTTCTGCTATCTGGGAGAAACTCAAAACTACTTTTCCAAACTCATTAAATGGAAGCAGGCTGATTCTCATTACTCGTGATGAAAAAATAGAAATAGAGATAAATGATCCAGGGTTCCTTCCTCTTAAGTTATCCAATTTACGCAATGAGGATAGCTGGAAATTGTTCTTGAAGAAAGTATCAACAGAAGAAAGTTTAATTGATTCATCTTTGAAGGAGCAAATTTTGAAGAAATGCAAAGGCTTGCCACTTGCAATTGTTGTGCTAGGAGGTCTCTTATCCACAAAAGTTCCAAACGATTGGTTGAAAGTGGTTGAGCGTCTAAGTTTTGGTGATGATCCTTCCAAAGCTATCTTGGCTTTGGCCTATGAGGATCTTCCACCAGCCTTGAAGCCTTGTCTTCTATATTTAGGCCTTTTCCCCAAAGAATATGTGATCCCAGTACGGAGGTTGTTCCGGTTGTGGGCTGCTGAAGGATTGGCAAATCCATCATCAAAAGGTGAAACCCCTGAAGATTTGGTAGAGAGTCGTTTGAAAGAACTGATCACAAGAAACATGATAGAAGTTGCAAGATGGGGATTAGATGGAAGCCCCAAAAGATGTCGGGTGCCAGGTATTCTATATGATAATGTGTTTCCAGATGCCACAGAGATTGGATTTTTTACTGTTTTTCGTGACACAAAAAATAAACCACAATATATTAGGAGAGTTGCTGCATATGTTGACATAAGTGCATACGTTGACATAAGTAACTCTCCTTTCCATCCTAGCATTGATAATTTACGTTCTTATATATCTTTCAACACCCGAAAAGGAGATACACCTGCAGATGAAATTGATAAGTTTCTTAATAAGATTATTGTAAAAAAAGGCTTTGGATTGCTCACTGTACTTGATCTAGAACATGTCTATAAACCAGTGTTATCTGATCAGGCTATAGGAAAACTCATACACCTGAGTTACCTAGGCTTGAGATGGACTTTTCTAGATTCAATACCAAATTCTGTAGGTGATCTGCCCAATTTAGAAACTTTGGATGTGAAGCACACAAACATAAACTCCTTGCCCATTACAATTTGGAGCTCAAAGAAGCTTCGACATCTTTACATGAACGAAATATATTTAGATGTGTCTGTCCAAAAGCCAATAGGCAGTAGTTCCTTGGGAAATCTATTGACTCTGTGGGGGCTAGTAATAGGCCAAAAGAGCCCTGGAGAAGATTGGTTGAATAGGTTGACTGGTCTAATGAAACTTGGACTCACATCCCATTTTAAATCACTTGAGCAAATAACTCCCTGGATTTCTAAATGTACAGAGCTTAGATCCTTGAAGTTAAGGTCAATCGATGAATTTAGTAGGCCTTCTGAGCTCAAGTTGGGAACCATGAACAAGCTTGATCGTCTCTCTGAGTTGTATTTGCTTGGGAAGTTATCACAGGAATTTGAAGACCTTCAGCTTCCAAAAGATCTCAAGGTGGTTACTTTATCAGTGTCAAATCTGAAGAAGGATCCAATGCAAATCCTAGGGAAGCTACTTCAATTGAAAGTCCTGAGACTTTTCGCTCACTCCTATGTTGGGAAGGAGATGACCTGTGAAAAAGGGTTTCCACAACTCCGAGTCTTGAAGTTGTGGATGCTTGAGGAATTGGAGAAGTGGACTGTGCAGGAAGGTTCTATGCCTTGCCTAAGAGAACTAGAGATTAGAAGCTGCAGAAAACTGAAGGAAATTAGTGGTTGGCAGCAGCTGAGCACCTTGAAGGAATTGACCCTCACAAATATGCCCGATGTTTTTGTAAAAGACATCCAAAGCAGCACAAAAGGGGTTCAGGGAAGGAATGTGACAATCACAGTCAACAATTGGGCGTTTTCTCCTCTGCCAGTGAGTTTTTTTTTTTTTTTTTTTTTTTGCCCTTTCTATAAATGTTATATTATCTGTCATTTCATTTCTCCTTCTGTTAACAATAATTTACTTTTGAAAAGTTTTCAGAAATTCTGCTATGACATATTTATTTTGATTTGATTCATCAAAAGACAATTATATATCACACATCTACTTTAAATAGTGACAATTTCGTTTTTGGTTTCTTGATTATCTTCAATACAGAAGTTTTTCTCTGAAGGACAATCTTCAATGTAGAAGTGATATACTCGAGGCAACCAAATGGATAACAAGACTGTTTATAATGGGAAAGGAATGTTAAATAAGAAATTAGAATTTTATTTACTTAGTCTGTAAATTTGATTCCTAGACATGGGCTTTATACAGGAGAACAAAATTACTTGGTTTCTTGGCTTTATTGCTTTCCTGTCTGTATTGTATCTTCCTGATTGCTATCTTCCATTTGTTTTAACAAAAGATTGTTTATGTTGTAATAAATGTGTTTTGAGTGTGAATTACTTACATTCTATTACGCCTCTATTTCGTCTATTCATATTATATTTTTTGAGAACAATTCATAATCCATTATTAGAAAATTAATTCATTTGGCTTTTACATTTCTAATCAACCTAAAATTTGTATTTAGTTAGAAAATTAACGGTCCTTTTTTAAAAAAGCTAGAAAGTGAGAATAGTGGATTTTCTTGCTTCTTGTTTGCAAAATTGCAAACACGGAAAAAAAAAAATTTTCCTGACCTCTACAGATGACAGGAAAACTTTTCTCTGTGTTTGTGTGTGTATATATATATAATTGATGGACTACCTGTTTAAACATGGAATTTCCATAGTTGTCTAATAGTGGCATAGTAGCTGTTAGTGGTTTGTTTTAGCTATAAACCAAACCAAAACACTACTCTTGAGTCCTGAGAAGTGAGAAGTCTAAAGAGATAGCAGGACACCAAAGTTATATTCCAAGATTTTCCTCATGAAAAAGGAAGGGAAGAATTTATACTCAAATTACTTTAGTTTACTCATTTAGATATATATGCACATTGGAGAAGTCCATTAACTTATTTTTCAAGGCACAAATATGATATACTATTCAGGGTTTCTTTCTTTATTTTTGCTTTTATTTTTCTTTTCTCTTTCTTTTCCTTTAATAAGCTGTGTGTTCAATTTAACCTGGCGGATGAGTGCTGGAATTCGTGGATAAACTTATAAGGATTTTACCTAATTAAGCTAATTAAGTTCTTTACATGAATAACTCTTGATATGGTCAGTTTAATTAAATTTCAGTTTTTTTTTTTTTCATCATTCAAAAAAGCTTAAAGTTGTGAACATGATTTAATTTTATTATTGCATATTAATTGGTATGAAAACTAGAATACAATAATTTAAGAGAAAAGTATTATATTTTGAACAATTATCTCTATTCAAAATTTTATTGCCTTAATTTCACCTATGATTTTCGAACTATAGAGAGTTATATGTAATCACAAAAAAATTTAATTAAATCTCTATAAAATTTTAAAAAATAATAAACTTTTTTGATAAAATTAAAATTGAAAAATTTTACTGATATAAATTAAAATTCAATGATAAATTTATACTCTAAATTATAAGGCTATGTTTGATTCATAGAATTAACTAGAAATAAAATTGCTATTACGTAAGGATTAATTATTCTTTACTTTGATTTAAATTTTAGACAAAAAATACTAATTTTATGGAATAATAATTCCACAATTTTTATGAAATATATATTCCACAAAAAATTAAAAAATTGTTATTCTTTATACTATGGAATAGGATATTTTCATTTTTATCCTTAAAAAAATATTGGTAAATCCAAACTCACCATTATTACTTTTTTTTTTTTTTTTTCAGATTTTCATTTTTTTTAATATGTATATATATTACTGTTTATTTTAAATTTTAATTCTATTGATCAATTTTTTGCAAAAAAAAATTTGAGTAAATAGAATAAGAAATTAATTTAGGTAATTAATTTAAAAAATATTTTTTTAATTTTAAGTCAAATAAAAGTTTTGTTTATTATGCATTTAAATTATTTTTTAAATAAAATTTGATAAAATTATATTTAATTTTAATATTAATAATGAAATTAATTTATAAAAATATTATGGTCATTTATGTGGAATAAAATAAGTATTCTATGTTATACTATGAATCAAATTATGAAATTAAAATAATTATTTTATTCCTAATTTATTCTATTCTTTAAAAATAATTATTTTATTTCGCGAACCAAATACAAGAATAGCATAAATTCTATACTATCTAAACTCCAGAAACACGTGAATCACTAAAATAGACAACTTAATAAAATTTACAGCTGGTGGGTCAAAGGAACAAGAGAATGTTGCATCTTTTTTGTACTTTTATTTGGAAGCAAATGCAAATGGGTTCACTCGTGCACTTTTCAGAACTGATTGCTTCTCACAAGAGAGTTTACAATATTCCATTTTGAGACACGAGGATAATCCACACTAAAATGACTCTATTCTAAGCTTCCAAGTAGTTTCTTGTTGTTTTCTCGTTTCTAGACAACTAGAACACAAAAAATAACCTTAAAAAAAATCTCATTCTAAGCTCAAGTTTTAGCTTGAAACTAGATTTTCCACTCTAACAGCCATCATGATCCCTGCGGGTATGTAGTTAATTTCCACTTATTTGTTTCTTCACTAAAATAGCAAATATGCGTGCTTCAATTTTTTATTTTTTTTTTGTTTTACTCGATCTTGTTTAGATTCAACTTACGTAATGCGTTCCTTAATTTTAAAGCTTAACTTCACTGCATCTTACACATTCCTATGACACTTATATTCTCATTACTTGTCTGTCATTTTCAGTTGTTATAGGCTTGATTTACAACAAGGCGAGGAGAGACATGGAAATATTTACTCCAACATTGAGGAAGTTGTGGAAGGAATGGGAGCTACGTGCTCTGGTTCTACTCAGCCTCACATTACAGATAATACTAATCTTTTTTGGAAATCGCAGGAAAGTTTCAAGTAAGATTTGGGTTCGAATTCTCTTATGGTGTGCCTACTTGATGGCCGATTGGGTAGCGACTGTTGCCCTTGGGGTGCTCTTGAACAACATGGGAGATGTCTATGAGGACAAGGGTAAAGGCGTTGCTTTAGACCCAGACACTCAGCTTACTGCATTTTGGGCACCATTTCTTCTGTTGCACTTGGGTGGCCCTGATACTATTACTGCATATTCTCTGGAAGACAATGAATTGTGGTTAAGGCACTTTCTTGGGCTTGGAGTGCAAACAGGAGTGGCACTCTACATTTTCCTTTTGGCCTGGACAAGCTCTCGCTTCTCCATTCTTACCATGCCAATGTTTTTGGCGGGAATTATCAAATATGGAGAGAGGACATGGTCCCTTAGGTCAGCAAGCAATGAGGAATTGAGAGACTCCATGCTCACTGCTCCTGATCCTGGTCCAAATTATTCCAAGTTCATGGAGGAATTCACTTTAAAGCAGTGTGAGGGATACAATGTAGTGACAGATGAAGTACCCGAGTCACAGGTCAAAGTGGATGTTTCTTCCATGGGAGATACCTCTATTGAAGGTGCAACTGAATTGCTTAAAGCTGATTACTTGTTCAAGACTTTCAAGCGTCTCTTTGTTGATCTCATCCTCAGCTTCCAAGATCGGGACAGTAGCCAATCCTTGTTCAGTCAAATAACCTATGAAAAAGCTTTCAAAGTGATTGAGATTGAACTTGGCTTCATGTACGATTTGCTCTACACCAAGGGAACAATAATTTACACAAGCAAGGGCTGCTGGCTTCGCTTCATCAGTCTCAATACCACCTGCATTGTGCTTGTCTTCTTTTCTTTATCCAACAAGCACGACTGCTTGAAGATTGATATAGCCATAACCTTCCTATTGCTGGTTATAGCTATTCTTCTTGAGCTCTATGCAGTGCTTTTATTAGTCTCCTCGGATTGGACAGATCTTTATCTATCTAAGAAGAACAAAGGAGTTCTCCAACAAGCCATCACTCATTTACAGCTGCCTAAACATCAAAGATGGTCAAACTCCTTGGCACAATATAGCTTATTGAGCTATAGCCTCAGAAGTAAGCCTGTGATCAACAGCAAAATCCAGAAGCTCTTCGGTATGGACAAAATAATAGAGCACCTCCATATGACTTCTGAGGCAGTTACAGATGACCTGAAAGATTTCATATTCAACCATCTCAAAAAGAAATTTGATAATCTCATGAAGAGTAAAGAAAGGACGGATGAATACCAGAAAGAGTTTAAAGATCTGAGCATGTGTCGGGGGACTCGTGCCCTTCATGATTTTCCTGCATTACTCTGGAGTGTAAATGTAGAGTTCGACCAAAGCATTCTTATTTGGCACATTGCTACAATACTCTGCGACCATGCTGATCAAGCGTCAAATGAGCAAACAATTGAAGTGCAAAGTGAGGGGAATGAGCAATTAAATGACGATCGAGAGCAAAGCGGGCAGAATAAGCAAAAAGATGAAGTGCAAAGCGAGGGATATGAACAAATAAATGAAGATCGAGAGCAAAGCGGGCAGAATAAGCAAAAAGATGAAGTGCAAAGCCAGAGAAATGAGCAGATAAATGAAGATCGAGAGCAAAGCGGGCAGAATAAGCAAAAAAATGAAGTGCAAGGCCAGAGAAATGAGCAGATAAATGAAGATCGAAAGCAAAACAGGCAAAATAAGCAAAAAAATGAAGTGCAAAGTCAGGGGGATGAGCAGATAAATGAAGATCAAGAGCAAAGCGGGTAGAATAAGCAAAAAGATGAAGTGCAAAGTCAGGGGGATGAGCAAATAAATGAAGATCGAGAGCAAAGCAGGCAGAATGAGCAAAAAAATGAAGTGCAAAGTCAGGGGGATGAGCAAATAAATGAAGATCGAGTGCAAAGCAGGCAGAATGAGCAAAAAAATGAAGTGCAAAGTCAGGGGAATGAGCAAATAAATGAAGATCGAGAGCACAGCAGGCAGAATAAGCAAAAAGATGAAGTGCAAAGTCAGGGGAATGAGCAAATAAATGGAGATGAGGAGCAAAGTGGGCTGAATAAGCAAAAAAATGAAGTGCAAAGTGAGCAGAAAGAGCAAAAAATTGAATTACCAATAGGGCAAGGTGAGCAAGAAAATGAAGAGCCAAGTGGGAAAAATGAAACTGGAGTACTAGGTGGGCAAAGTGAGCACAAAACTGAGGTGCTAAGTGGGAAAAATGACCAATTTAATGAAAAAAATAAGCAATATAATGAAAAGGACTGCAAAAGAATAAGCAAGTCATTATCGCAGTACATGTTGTATCTCCTGGTTATGCGTCCTTCTATGTTGACAATGGGAATTGGGAAGATCAGATTTCAAGACACTTGCGCTGAGGCCACAAAATTTTTTTTAGAGCATGAGTCCATATCAGGTGATTTACACAAGTTTAAAAACATTTGTATTTGGGCAATAAATCTTTTCAAAGAGGAAAATTTCAAGTCATACGAAACCAAAGCCTGCAACGTATTACTTAAGGTGAACACCATAGTTCCACCAGTTAAAGTAAAAGGGGACAGAAGCAAGTCTGTGTTATTTGACGCATGCAGGCTAGCATCAGAACTGCAAAATATACCAAAAAGGTGGGAGGTGGTGAGTAATGTGTGGGTGGAAATGCTAGCTTATGCTGCTGGCCACTGTAGAGGAATCTATCATGCTCAGCAGCTGGGACGAGGTGGAGAGCTTCTCACTCATGTTTGGCTCCTGATGGCACATTTTGGTTTAACCGAGCAATTCCAAATATCACAAGGCCATGCAAGAGCAAAGCTTAGTGTGAAATAATAAGTTGACAAATAATAATAGTACAACTAAATAAAGAGCTGTTTGAGTTTTGTTTTTCCTTTTTTCCTTTTTGTGTTTCTTCACAAATAATTTAACCATCGATTTGTTGTGTATGAGTTGAATTGGTTGTTATAAATTATCTATGATGTATCATTCACTTTAATTATCATAAAATACCATTTCCAAGTATCCACCGATTCCATCACCGAAATTTTGAAGTTCTATCACTAAATTCTGTGCCTTCTGTTAATGGAAATACATTCTAAAACTGTGTGTGTGTGTCTTGAATTGGACAGATTATGCCCTGAATTTGACTTAAACAGAAGAACAAGTAACCCATGTGAAAGCTTTCAAGAGATTTACGGCAGACTATATTGGTTGATGTGACCTTTTGAATCAATTCAATACAAATTTAAGAAATCTGACATGTTTCAACAGTATTTAAAATTTATACTAGTTCCCATGAAAATTTTGATTTAGTAATATATATGTAAAATAGGCTATCCCGTGATTTATGGATATGAGTTTTTTTTTTTTTTTTTTTTTTTTGGTATCTCATGATTATTAGTACTAGAATTTTACTCTACTTTGCCAAATATTTAACTATATATCACAAATTCACAATGATCAACCAATAAAACAAATAGATAAAAAGTAATAAAAAGTAACAGTCACACTCAAACCCAGCTAGGCAATTATACAAACATCTTGCAGGCAATCCAAAAAACAACCACTTAAGGAACGACAACCGCACTGCAGCACCATAACAATTTAAAGATTATGCATTGAACTAAAACATGAGATAAAGGACCTAACCTCATGTGGATACTTTCCTAAAGTTGGATGCCCCCACAAGTAATAGACAACTGCGGGAAAAGAATAAGAATCAAATTCCAACACTCTTTACTTTGTTTTCAGGTAAAGCATTGATTCCAGAATTAAGCATACTCACAAGTTTTATTCGATTAGAGTATCGTTCAGTCTTAGGAGTTAGGCTAGCTACTCTTTGATTTTGATTTTTATTTTTATTTTTATTTTGATTTTTATTTTTATTTTTATTGAAACTGTATATTTAATATTTTTAGAAGAGTAAGAATTTTTGTGATAGAGAGCCATTTGAATTTTGAATCTGAAATTTGACCAATTTGATTTTTTCATTTTTTATATTTCATCAATTATTATGTTATATTTATTAATTATTTCATATTAGTTGATTATTATGAAAAATTTTATTACATTTATATTTATTTATGTTATTTTTTTGAATTACATAAATGAAATTTATCTAAAGTATGAGTATTAATGTAATTATATTTTATTGTACTATCTTATAATCTAATCAAACACAATTAATTTACATTTTTAAAAAAAATTGTATTTTTAACCAAATATGATAATTAAACATTTTCGGAATTATTTTTCTAAAAATTTACTTTTTTATTAATGTAATTCATATGAAAATATTGAATTCCAGCAACCAAATGTTCCCTATAATTTTTTTTTTAGGGATTATTGATTTTCATCTTTGATTGTGTTTCCAAAATCCATAACATCTAAATGTATTTCGGTGTTTAGTATTTATGACAAATAATTCTTGCCCGTGATGTCGAGGGCCACAAATTCGAGTTTTGTCAAATTCAATATTGTCTATATAAAAATAAGTAATATATCAATTAATATCATAATAAACCAATTTTTTTAAAATTTATAGACAATATATTTAGTTTTTCATGAACATAAGATATTAATTTTTGAATGAATTGAGATACTAGATTTTCAAGAATTCAGGATACTTAGTTATTCAGAAATTTAGGGTCAATTGTTCAGAAATTTTATATTTTATTTATTTATTTAATTAGTTTTTCAAGAATTATAAATAATATTAATTCTTCAAGAACTGTATTAATTTATTTAATTCTATAGAGATACAAATTTTTTATAAATTACAAATAATATTAGTTTTTCAAGAACTAAAATTTAGAATACAAATTTTTTAGGAATTATGTTTACTTAATTAAAATTAAATAATAATATCGAATAATAATATCTCCGTAAAAAAATGATAATAAATTATTATTACAATAATAACAATTAGCATAAAAAAAATACTATTATGCACATAAAACAAAAGTGCACATAATTTAATTATAACGTTTAAGTATAAAGGAAGATTTTTGTGAAATAAATGATAACGTCTAAATAGGTTTTTAAATTTATTGTGAATCGGCATAATGTCTAAATAAATAATAACATATATATATATATATATATATATATATATATATATAACACTTTTGTTTATTAGGCCAAATATGTTTGAAAACCTATATATATGTTATATATAGGTTTTCAAACATATTTGGCCTAATAAACAAAAGTGCATCTGTGAGTTCACTTGCCTAGTGAATCGTGTAAAAGCAAGAGAAAGCGCATAAAATAATAGGTATATTTACATAGGAATGAAACCATCTTTAAAAGCAAGAAAAGTATAAAATAAAATATCTCGTACTGATAACTGATATTGTATTGTAAAATAAAGAATAGTTATAGAGAATAGGGAAAGAGAAAATAGAATAATAATAAAAGAAAATAATTTATGTGTATAATTTCATTAATTATAACACCTATTTATAAGTGTAAAAAATTATAAAGATAGAAATAGAAAGAGAATTTTATTTACATAATAATATTTATCTATAAAAATAGGATAGACATCCAATCTAAATACACCACTTAAATATTATCACAACAGAAACTGTATATTTAATATTTTTAGAAGAGTAAGAATTTTTGTAATAGAGAGCCATTTGAATTTTGAATCTGAAATTTGACCAATTTGATTTTTTCATTTTTTATATTTCATCAATTACTATGTTATATTTATTAATTATTTCATATTAGTTGATTATTATGAAATTTTTTATTACATTTATATTTATTTATGTTATTTTTTTAATTAAATAAATGAAATTTATCTAAAGTATGAGTATTAATGTAATTATATTTTATTGTACTATCTTATAATCTAATCAAACACAATTAATTTACATTTAAAAAAAATTGTATTTTTAACCAAATATGATAATTTAACAATTTCGGAATTATTTTTCTGAAAATTTTCTTTTTTATTAATGTAATTCATATGAAAATATTGAATTCCAACAACCAAATGTTTCCCATAATTTTTTTTTCTATTATTATTGTTGAAAGAAAACTTCAACTTCCATAATATATAATGACAGAAAAGGTTCAATTTTGACCATAATATTTACTTCATATAGTACTGTAGCACGTGTTGTTTTCGAAGGTTCAATTAGACCCTTCAAATTGTCAAAACCATAAAATTGGGGTAAATTTTTAACGTCCATCACAGATACCATTTGTAGGTCTCATTCTCCTTAAAGTTCAGTCCACGTGGACTAAGCTCTCTCTCTCCTTTTTTTTTTTTTTTTTTTAGGGCTATAAGTTGACTTTATCCCATTTCTTTTATTTTTAGCTCACAAACCCATTTCACGATTCCTTACTGTCAATCACAACCCACAACCCTCACCATCTCGCCATCACCGATAGCTCCACTCATCTCTCCATCTTTGGTGTTGTTCACCACTCGCCGAAGCCTAAACATTGAGCATCGTCACCGTTATTAACAGCTTGCCATTTGTCTAATATCGTCATTGTCATCAATAGCTTCTCGGTGGCTCGCTCCAGCAAAGGCTAACTCTCCATCACCGACGACACTCCTCAATTGCTATCGAAGTTGGTCCAGCGATCTGCATCTCCACCGTCGCTCTTGGTTGCTACTTCATTCGCTGCCGAAGTTTAATTCAGTTGGGCTTTGCAGTGTTGGGTCACGGGTACCAAAATGAGAAATAATAATAATAAACAAAAATAATACCAGCAATTTAATATGGTTCACCCTTAATTTTGGGCTACGTCAACGGGACAAACTCCGAATAAAATACTTCCACTATTACGAATAGTAGGTACAAGAGAGTCTTCTATAGATTAAATATAAAGGTAATACAATATTATAATGAGATAAATTCAAAATAGTAACACTCACAGTGTTTTCCAAAAATACCCCAAGTATTTTTCTCACTATTTTATCACTCTCCTTTTTAGGAATTATTTCCTAAAAATAATAAAACTCTCACTCAAAATTTCCTCAAAGAAATTTTTTCTCTCTGGCTCTTTAAAATTGCCTGTGCAATTTTGCTACTACCTCTGTGCCATTTGCCTTCAATTTGCTTGGCTATTTATAACCATGCAAAGACCAAAATTTTCAAAAGAAAATTTGGTTGTTGAGCTACCAAAGGAAAAAAGATTGGCGGTGGGTTTGTTGAATAAATTAAAGAGTGTGTTTTTTTGACTTTTTTTTAAAAAAAATTTCAAATGTGTGGGTCCCTCCATGTGAGAGGGACTCCACAATAAATCTCCCCCTCCCGATCACATGGAGGTCTTCACCATTCCTGCAGCTGATCGACAGAACTCGAACTTCTCCCTGGGTAGAACTTTTGTCAACATATCTGATCTATTTTCATCCGTATGGATCTTCTTAAGCTGTAGTAGCTTATTCTCCAGTACATCCCTAATCCAGTGATATCTCACATCAATATGCTTTGATCTTGAATGAAAGGAGGAATTCTTCCAAGGTGAATAGCACTCTGGTTATCACAAAACAACTGATATCTGTCTTGTTGCACACCAAGTTCATTTAAGAACCTCTTTATCCACAGCAACTCTTTACACGCTTCCGTTGCTGCAATAAATTTTGCTTCTGTAGTTGACAATGCAACACACTTCTATAATTTTGATTGCCATGACACAGCTCCCCCTGCAAATGTTATCAGGTAACCAGATGTAGATTTTCTTGAATCTACATTGCCAGCCATATCTGCATCTGTGTAGCCAACTAACACAGGTTTGTCCTCTCCAAAGCATAAGCATACTTTGGAAGTACCACGAAGATACCTGAAAATCCATTTTACTGCAGCCCAATGTTCCTTACCA
>CATKHJ010609331.1:0-27918 GCA_949750685.1 Vernicia montana
TTATTAAATGGGGCGGGACGAGTTTTAAATTTAAAACTAAAATCGGGTTCGGGGCGGGACGAGTAATGCTATAACCCGCCCCGATTATATATATAATATATATTTTTAATTTTTCGAATATATATATATATATATATATATATATATATATATATATATATATATATATATCATTTTTTATTTAAAAAAATTATATTTTTCTCATTAATTTGATTCAAGGATGGATAAAAAAAACAAAGATAAAGATTTTAAAATATACTTTTATTTTTTTAAAGGATTCTTAAAATAATTTTACAAATTTATTGTGTCACTTAAATAAATATGTCTTTACTTAAAAATTAAAAATCAAATAAAATTAGGGGATATATTAACGATTTGAACGAGATTACAATATAAATTCAAGTAAAAAGAAAACCTAAAATACATATACTCTAAAGTATTCTTAAATATTTAAGATTTTGTAGTCGAAAATTAAAAATCAAATAAAACTAAGCGACATATTAGTAATTGAAGTAAGACTATATAATATATTTTAATGGGAAAATAATTTAAAACACATAAATTTTAAGAGTTTAAATTTTTTTAAATTAAGTCATTTGATATTTTAATAATTTTAAATGGATCACTTTTTAACATAATCACTATTTAAAATACATATCTATTAATACTCTTTCCGTCCCAATTTGATAGTCCACTTTAAGTTTACATACATATTAAGAAAATTAGTTATTTTTAGTTGATACCCTTAATTTTTGCCACTTTTTTTCTAAAATATCCTTATTAATTTTTTTGCTACGTCACACCCACTAAACATTTCATTAATAGTTTTTTACTGATATTCAAATATAAAAACATCTTGTAACATTGGAACTCAAAATAGTTTTATTAAAAAAAGTAATTTCAAAGTTAAAAGAGTAGAATATTTATTATTAGTGATGATACTTACATTAATTAATGAAGGGTATTTTAAATAATTACTAGTTAAACTAACAATCAAAAAAAGAAAATGAACTATATTTTAAGACAAACAAAAAAAGAAAAAAGAACTATCAATTTGGGACGGAGAGAATACTCATTCCATCCCAAATTGATAGACAAACTTTTCATAATGAACGTTCTAAATTATAGATATATTTTCATTTTAGAAGAATAGTTTTTTACTAAAATATCTTTATTTATTTAACATTGGTATTGATAAACTCATTATTTAAATTAGTTGTATATTTTCAAAAATAAATTAATTAATATCCACTAATACAACAGTTGAGTTCAAAGAAATTAATTTTTTTGGGTTGTTAGTTATTATAAGGGTACTTTTAGAAAAAAAATTTAAAATTAATAATTTTAATTAAATTAATCTATAATTTTTAATTTATGTGAAAAATTAGTTATGTTTATAAATTTGAGACGAAAAGAGTATGATTTTTTAAAATTTTAGTGGGGTTATTTGACTCCACTCATTTATTGAAGTGCCTAATTAATTATATCTGGACCATACCATACGTGGGCTGTATATTGAATTATTGATCCTCATTTGCTCATTCCTTCGTACCTTTCTTTCTTTATCATCTGTGCTTTTAGAGGAGAGTAAGGAAAATACGAGTTTATTCACCAGTTTATATACACGGACTGTTACTGATAAGAGATAAAATATACTGAATTGGATTATAAAGTAAGATAAACCTGTCTTAACTTAATATACTTAATAATTTATAAGTGGTAAGAGCCAAGCTAATATCAAACGGAATTTATTTCCAAGTAGAAAGTTGAAAATATGTAAACTGTCATCCTAAATCCGAACCGGTCAAAGAAATTCATACTCGATTCGTGTAAGAATTCATATCTTATAAATAATTCAAGAAATCAATATTCTCAGGTACATACACTTATACACAAGTAATACAATATATTGTCCTTAATCTTTCAAATCGAGTCAATCATCTAACTTGATCATCATAGTGACTTTACTAGACACTCTGCCTAGTCCACTTGATTTTTTTTTTTCTTACAAGTCACATCAACTCACATTTAAACTCAAATAAGATTGAACGATTCCATCTCGATTGGAATTAGTTTCTTCAGTTAGATTACACTTGAGTTTTGGAGCAGTGAATCTATTTTGTATCTCATTCTTTCTTTTCAGCACATATATGTCAAACAATCCTTTTTACTGAATTATTAATTTGTTAATTGAATATTTCATATTAAAACTCCTTTGTAAAAAAAAAATACTGAATAAAAAAAATAAGTGTCATTGAAAGTTGAAATAACGTCTCCATCTGGGTAAACACTACCATCATTTTCCTGCAATTCTCCTTGCAAGAAAGTCTTCCATATTAGTAATTTATTAATTAATCAAATAAAATTCCACTTGATAGACATCTTAATTTACAATTTAATATACTTCTTTGAGACAGACTATAGCTACCGCAGTTGTCAAGTCATTTATAAACTACTTCATGATCATGATCATGATCATGATCCCAACAGATAATTTTGATTGGTTCCTTAAATAAGATTTAATTATAATTTTTTTTTTTCCAAAATTTAATTATAATTTCACACAGTAGACATATCCGCCAAAAGATCATCAAATACACTGGTTTAGCGTCTTTTTTTAATTTTTTAATTAAGGTTTGCTTCAGCTTGGAGATCTAATCTTGGAGGGCATCTGTAGAAACAGGGCATGGCCTTCAAAAGCAGAGGATATTCTTTAATATGGATTCTCCCTGATTTTCGGCAGCTCTTATTATTAGCAAGAAAAATTGTTTTCTAATCTGGATTCGATATTAAATTTGCAATTAGAATTTCCCTTTGAACATTTAAACCCTCTCCAGGAGCACACTCAGCTACTCTATTGAGTAGAGATTCAAGATGGGGAATATTACAGGCAAAAAATCATTAAAAAGAGTTAACTTTGGAAGGTTAGAAAAGATAAAACTCAAAGGTATTTATGACAATTGAGTTCTGTTGTACAAAAAATAAAAAAAAAGGTAACAATGATAGTACTGTCAAAATTATGTAATAAGCCAAAGACACATTTCTCTACTATACAAAGATAACTTGATACATTTATTCCTTCATCACCTAAGAGAGCTTGTAAAAGTAGCACAAAGACATTACATATTCAAATATCCTTCCAATTCTGACTTCTATACAAAGACATAACCTTCAAGCGGAGCTGCAGATGGATCAGTGCATAGTGGCTTTTGAAATGATAAAATAGCAATTTTCTACACAAGCCCAACTCACGTGTCTGCATTAATTCCAAAGATCCGTACCTTGTGCATATTTGGGAACTTGGCTACAACGAGCACTAGCACTGCAAGAGTGTTGAAGAAGAGCATTGGATGTTGATAATCAGTCGTGTGTGAGGCTATCAAGTACCTGGCAGAGAAAGGAAAAGTGAGCATAACATAAATGTCTAGCAAGAAGTAAAATTCAACATCAAATGATAAAGGATGAGTGCACTGCTCAATGGACAAACAGTGTAAGAATTGAAACTTTAAGAAAGTGGTGAGTGGCAATCAATGAGCAAACACCAACCACACAATAGAAAACATGTTAATTCGAAAATAAACATTGAATCAAGACTTCTCACAACAGAGTAGTAGCACATTGGACAAAGTTAAACTGCTCCATAGACCCTTAACTGTGAAAATAATGCTCCCTGTTCAATGAAAAATATCTACAAGAATTTTATCATCTTAAACTGCTTCATAGGCCCTTAACTGTGAAAAATTGCCTGCAAGTGCACCAACTAAACCAGCCCTAGCTGTATCTCAAGTACAATCTTTGAACAAGCTGATACAAGAGGGAGGTAGTATGCTAATAAAATTCAGGTTGTCAGAGACTCAGAATATACAACTACATATCATGCATAAATGTTGATTGGCTACATCATTTTAGTCTAGCTCAAAACAATTTGAACTCAAGTAAAGGCTGAATTATTGACATGCTACATACTTCCATGTAGTAAGGGGAAATAAAGTTTCTCTGCAGCATAACATGGCCTCCGTTGCCTTTCACAGATTTATTCATGCATCACAGGGACAACTTTGGACAAAAAAAACTGCATCTTCTTTTTTTTTACCTTGACCATGTTGAAAATTAGTTATACACGAAACATTTCAAACACTCAACAATTCACCAACAGATGTTCAAAGCTTATACTTCAATCATTTTAAGTGTCTACATCCTGTAGGCAAAAACTGAGACTAATAATTGCAATTCTCAAGTTTGAAAGTGTAGCTGAACCATGATTCTCCCACCGTATTTAAAGCTAAACCAGCTAAGATTCACTATCATCCTCAAGAGCAATTTAATTAAACAAAAATTCTAACATCTACCTTCGTTGAGAATCATCATACTGCATAGATTCCCAAAAAAATTAATTGCCCTTTACAAGCCATTGGCTCCCAATTTAACTCAGATTTACTCCTCACATATCAACAATATGACATGCAAAATTCAAACCTTGACATGAAAATATAATATCATGAATGTGTTGTTAAGAAAAAAATAAGGTTAATTACAAAAAAATTCATAAATTTTCACAAAGTTTACGATTACAACACAAACTTTCAATTTTAGCAATTCGGGTCACAAACTTTCAATTTTTGGCAAATTTTGCACAGGTTATAATTCCTGCCAGAGTTCCAGCTGACGGAGCTGACGTGGCAATTGTTTATTAATATTTTTTCCACGTCAGCTTTGACTGTGAAATTGACAAAAAAAAAAAAAAAGAAAAGAAAAACTCAATTTGAAACGTAGCCATTTCAATAGGAAATAGAATTAAACAAAACTAATTAAACCCCCAAATCAAAAATTAAGAATCCCAACAACAAAAAAATCCCCATTCAATTTCTCCTAATTTTTCTTCATGTTAAGTTAATCAAAATCACCATTCATTTTTATCCTTCACATTCATGGGAATCAAAGAGAAAAAGTATGATCAAAAAGAGAAAACATATCAGATTGAATTCAAGTTTCTTAGAAAGCTCAGGACCCACCAATTCCCTGAGAAGTTGCACTACAGTGTGGCTATCAATGAACCCAGCCCCACCAATAACAAGAATTTTTTGCTAAGCCATTATCAAAGAAGCCCAAAATTCAAGAACACCCAAAGAATCAAACAGATTCAGAATAAAAAAACGAAGGTTTTTGAAGTGATATTGACCCACAAGCAGAGAAAAAAATAAAAAAATAAAAAAATCAATAATTTGTGATATGAATAGTGGAGAAGAAGAAAGGATCGCTGTTTATATAAGGGGAAATAACAAATTTGTATTTTGAGAAAATCAAGGAGATAGATAGAGAGAGCTGACATGGAAAAAAAATTAATAAACAATAGCCATATCAGCTCCAGCAGCTGGAGTCGAAATTATGACTGGTGCAAAATTTGCCAAAAATTTAAAGTTTGTGATCCGAATTGCCAAAATTAAAAGTTCGTGTTGTAATTGCAAATATGGTGAAAATTGGTGAATTTTTTTGTAATTAACCCAAAAATATATTGCTTATGCTTTTCTGACGCATAATATCTCATGGCCAGTAAAACAACAAGTGGAGATACTTGATGTATCATTCAATGAAAGGTCAAGGAAGTGATAAAGAAATGAACATCAGTAATGAATTACTGCACAACTGCATTTATGTGCAGGTATATTTTGAAGTTGCATGTCATATCACCAAAATCAATAATACAATTAAAGCATATGATTTTCCTAATTAGTTCAGAGCTGACTTAACAATGACTTTCATATCTTTATACAATCAGCAATTCAATATGTATAATATCAAACACAACAGTGACAAACAGAAAATAAAGCAACTCACAGAAACATCACTCAACATAGATAGATGTAGAAACCATGAATAAGTCCTTAGAGAAAGGAGAAAATTAACACATAAAGGCATTCATAAAGGAAATTAAAAAAAAAAAAAAAGGAACTTACAGCACCACAGGAACAACAGTAAGGAACTTTCTGTTGCGTGTAAGCTGTTTTCCATTGTCTATCTGTTCCCACCAAGTTAGCCTATTATAGATCCCCTGATCTTCGGAAAAGGGCGTTCCTTTCTTCCAGTGAAAGAAGTGATAGGTGACCTGCAAGGTGAAGCATTCTCCTCAATCTTGGTCCATGTAACATGAAGCAAACTAAGCTAGTATTCGGGGGAAGAAAAGGCATATCAAACAGAAAAAGAACATAAAAGGAATTGATCATAGTGATAAATTCGTTTAGCAAAGTGTTGAACCAAAGAAAAACAGCTGTCAATTTATTTAAAAAGCAAAAATTGTAAATCTAATGCCTATTAAACAGCAGCAACACTTCTACAGCTTATAGCTATTAAAGCTTTGATAAATCAATAAATCACTCAATTAGTATGATTGTTTGAATGAATGAAAAATAAGATTGGAAGCAAAACTATTCTCATTGACATATAACAGTGCACAGAATTAGAATAAAGGAAAACAAAAGTAGAGGGAATTTGAATCATGTGGCATGGGCTTTCAAACAAACATACTAAACAATTAATTAGCTAATGTTGAAAGTAAAAATATTATAACAGGTAAAGTTTGTAACTCTGTAAGGGCAGGGGACATACCAAGAATGACATGACAAAGACTTCAACTAGAAAATAAGTGTCTTTGTATGAAGTGAGGAATTAAAAATGGCTAAATGAGATTCATGTTGTCAGCCCTGGACAGACTGTGTATGAATTTATTTCCTGGTGTCCAGACATATAGAAGTGCATATTGAAGGATCAAGGATGACAGGTCATTATCCATTTATCCGAATCCAAAAACTCACAGAGACCAAGTTCACCCAATCTCAAGAGTCCATTCATTGAAAGATCGAGGAATATGCTAACAAGCCTGGCAAAGAAATGTAGGTTTATGGTGCTTATTTCTTCAACACATTCATGAGAAGAATGTTATGAAACAAAATTATGGTAGTAAAACAATATAACATTTTCCAATCAAGAGAACAGAAAGAAACTTAAGAAACTTTGCCAATTTGATTATTTTAGGTAATAAATTTCAAGTTTCCAGGGCATTATGAAACATACAATTGGAATCACGATTTAACCTTGTTTTTCCTTTTACTTGGCAAAGAAACTGAGGTTAAACTTGTCTAAAGTAATAGATACATAAGCAATAATCAGGATCCAAGAAAGCAATAGTCAATAGAACCCCAAAAGTGCATTTTCACCTAAACGCGCACCACCAAAATCGAACTAAAATAAACCACTTGAAAGCCTTAAAACCCAAAGCAGAAGAATCCAATTCCAGCATTTAACAACATAGTGACCCACATATATACACTATTCTTGAATCCTACATTACTGGTCTTTATTTTCTTTATTTTTATAATTTAAAAAAAAAAAAAATCAAAACCCTAATCAGCATAATATTATCTCCTACATCACCACACAGATAAATAGAGGGAAATAGAATAAAGAGAGAGAGCGTACACAGAAGTGGGCGAGATTGACGATGGTCCAGGCCATGCCAGGAGAGCAGCCAAAGATAGAGAGAACAAGGAGCCACGAGAAGAACAAGATAAGTATGTAAGTGGTCCAAACCCCTGGGTACATGAACCACTCGGTATTTCGATTCAGATCCGCCGGTTGCACCGCCTTCACATACAGATTCGCCATATCTCTTCTTAATCTATATCTGGTGGTCTTATTTGTATCTCTGTGGTGAAGATTCAATTTCAATTTCAATGAGCTGCTGTTGTGATTGGGTGATGATGATTTGGGATTTGATTGATAGATAGAAGTTGGCGAAATAAATTGTTTGAAACTATAAAAGAAATTAATGGCTCTGGTGATAAAACTGAATCCAGAATCCCAGTTTTTGTGTTTGTGTTGTGAGCTTTTGGTTACTGGTTAGGCGATAAAATTAAAAACTGATAATGATTCACATATTCATTAACTATTCATAATAAATATTTGTCCACCAAAATTACAAATACTAATATTCCTACAAAATATCTTCGTATATTATTCAAGTTTTTTTTTGTTTTTTTGCCCAATGTATATTATTCAAGTTAGCAATCAAAACTTTGGCCAAAAAAAAAAAAAGTTAGCAATCAAAACGGCATCGTTATTTGCACTCAATTTTATGAAGACTCTTTTTTTTTTTTTTTTCAAAAAAAAAATATATTATTTAATTCTTCAAGTTTAACCCAATTTATAAAATAGTTCATTTTTTTAAAAAATAATTAAAAGATCCCTTAAATTTAGTTATGTTAAATCAATTAGTCATTTGATCTAATTTTTTCAAAGTTTCGTTAACAAAATTATTAAAATTTTATAAAAAAAAAATAAAAGTAAAATATAATACTTAAAATACCCACATCATCATCAATTATCATCACCATGAAGCCATGAACAAGCAATCTGCTACTGTTTCTACAATATCCATTTGTTGAATTCCAAATATAAAAGCATCATTCTTAATTCTATCAATTGAATTAATAATACTTTTAATTTTATAGCCTAGTTTGAAATTAAACACAAATTGATTTGAAAATGAAAATAAATCTCGCACTTGTTTCTTGAATTGACTTTGAATTTCGTAGTTTCTCATAGGCAAATTCATCCAACAAAAATTTAACTTTATAAGTTATATCTTGAAGCTCCTGTAATCAAAGTACCACACACTCATCTATTATTAATCGTTTACTAGTGTCACTTACACTATGCATGACAACAGGATGGGAAGAGAAGATGAAGTTATTTTAAAGGAGGGGAAAGGAAAAAAAATTTAACTTATTTTATTTGGTAAATTAAAATTTGATTAATAAAGGGAATTAAGGAAAAATAGTGTTATTTTGTTTGGATATAAGCGAAGGGACGGGAATTATAATTATAAAAAAATAAAAAAAATCAAGTAAATAATAAAGAGAATAAGAAAAACATCCATAAGTTTTCAATAAGAATAAAATATACTAATCATGTTAAATTTTTAAAAATAATTTTCAAATAATAAATACTTTAGATCACTATTAATAATTTTAAAATAAAATTAGATATATTAAAATGAATTCATTTAAAAAAAATATAATAAGTTTATTACATTCACGTTAGAAGTGATTATAAAAAAATAATTGAAATTCCAACTAATATTATTGAAATATTCAAATATAAATAATATATGTATGATAATATTAACGTAAATGATATATAAAGACTTATATGAAATACTGTTAAATTGATAAGGGTAAAAAGAACTATACAAATAAATTATAATCTTTCACCAGGAGTTGAAATTTTTTACACCCCAATTTTGGGTATAACCAATTTCAACTTATATAAGAAAAATGGAAGTGAATTGCTCATTTTGTCCCCTTTAAAAAAAATAATAGATGTTAAATAAGATAGATACCAATTCTTTATTCATTCCCTTCCATTCCTCTTAAATTCACCCTCATTTATGCATAGTGTTAGTCTAGCCTGAATTATGGTGAACCCTTGTGAATCCATATTTCCGACAAACCCAACCATTAACACGAACCCAATCATCAATCATCGCTGAAACATCATCGCCAATCATATGCAACCTAGATTTCAGTGTGAACCAACGGCTAAAGCTTGGCCTGCTTGATCTGCAGCAGCAAGCCTAAGCAAAGATGACGACGGCTCGAGCTCCATTTTGCAATGAAATCAATATGATCTCCTAAATCCAAAAACACTCCACAAAAATCAACCGCTCCCCCAACAAAATCCAACCATCAAAACAATTAACAAGCAAACGATTCCAAATCAAATCCAAATGGCTCCAAACAAAGAAAAAATAATATTGAAGAAGAAGAAGAAGCAGCGAACTCGATTGAGAAAAACCCTAGCTTCGTTAAATTGCAAAAATTAGGGCTTTCTCGAGCTTGTTGTTTATTCAATTTTATATTTTTATTTTCCTTTTATGCTCTTCAAAAACAAAAATGAAACTCTAAAGTATTCTTTGCATTTTTTATTTCTCTTAAAAAATTTAAATTTGTTAACTATAATACCTTGCAAAATTAATACAAAGTTAATAGAATTAAGAAATAAAATTAAATTTGTGTAAAATCCATGCTTGCCATAGATTGTTAGGTTAATAGATCAATTTATAATTAATTTAATTAATTCAATTTTCTAGATCTTCTTTTTTCATTTTGGGTGGCATGGAAAATTTAAATGTAAATAATGGGTATTTTAATCTTTTTATAGATTTTTAATGGTAATAATGGGTGGAAGGATTAATTTGTTCCCGAAATTAAATTTGAGGGACTTTTAATTATTTAAAAAAAAATAAAGGACTACTTCATTAATTTGGTATAATTTCAGGAACTAAATAATATTTTTTTTATTTTTTTAATTTCCTATATAATTCAAATTCGAGTTTAGAAATAACTTAAATATTGTTAGGCTAAAATTTATTAACACATAATTATCTCTTTATTAGGTTATAGTATGAAAATATTTGAATGAGAATGTCTTAAATTTATTTATAAAAATAAAAAAATAAGAATTTGAGTTAATAATTGGATGGGAATGCATTAATTTTATAAAAAGAAATAAAATAAAAAATTGAGTTAAATATAAAAGAGGGATTTATATTTATAAATTTATGAGATTTCCTAAAATTTATTTTTTGGTAAATTTGAATTTGACTATATTTTGAATTCTAAATTTTTTATTTTTAGATACGACTTTAATATCACTAAATAAAAAAACTGATTGATTATATCACACAAGATTCAATATCTTTATTTTTTAGTTTTATTATTGTCCAAAACTATACAAATAAGAGTTAATTAATTTTATTTTTATTAAAATTTTAAAGTAAAATAAGTAAAATTATTTAAAATATTTAAGTTTGAATATTCATTATTGATCTCAGATATTTTTGAATTTTCTTTAAATAAAAAAGAAAGTTTATAATTTTAATTTTACACGTTAAATAATAATGATTTATTAAATTAAAATTTGTCACAAACTGAGGTGGGAAGACACTAACCAGGAATCAGTTACGTCAAGGCCCAAACTGAGAAGGGCTTCACAATGGCTTTTCCAAGTCGTTGAGGCTCACCTTGTTTTTGCGTCTGAAAAAGGCAGAAGTGTGTATATACCAATGTTTTCAAACTTGATTCGGTTTTAAAATCAACGGAAACATAAAATTATGAGTTAGAGGTTTAATTGGAGTCAAACTAGAATCAAATAAAAAATTTAAATAATATCATATATTTATTATTTATATATTAAAAATAAATATAATATACATATAATTAAAATTAACAAATATTATTAGAACAATTAACGAACATACTTATAAGTAACTTAAAAAATTATGACAAATTAACTCATTAAATAGTCATTTTGAGATTCAAATTCGAGTGAGTTTCACTACTTGGTAATAGAAAATCTACTCGAATATGTGTTTTCCTACGTAAAAAATATGAATTTAAATATATATGTGCTCAAAATGATTAATGAGTGAATAATAATTTGAAATTTAAAGTAAGTTCTATGCTAAAGAAAGTGAAGGAGGAAAGTGAGTTATCTCATATTGAAAAAATGCAAAGTTGAAATAGGCTATATATTGAAAGATTCATCATTTCAATGTTAATAAAATACCAAGAAGACTTTCTCTTACGCGCGCAGAAGACAAATCCACAATCTAAAGCTAAGTTCAACGTGTGAACGCGTGATATGCATACACGAATGTCGAACTAAAATGAGTTGACCCATGTCAACTTGGTTTTTGCAATTTTATTTTAATATTTTTTTTTTCCAATAGCGATTTTTTTTTTAATTTGAAAAAAAAATTCAATTTGGTAAAACCAGGCCGGATTTTTCCCTATTCTTGTATTTTCGTGTTTCCTATCTAAACTGACCCGGCTTAGCTATCGATTTTCAATTTTTTCAGTTGAACTGGCCGGACCGAACCGGTTCTAACAACTATGGTATATACTATCTAGTGCATAGATTCGGGAAATCTTTCTATCCAACATTCAGGAAAATTCTTGCCTACACCTCATACCAATAAGTGATGATATATTTTAGTAAATATGACTTTTTTTTATATATTTTTTATACAGTGAAAAAATATCGATATTCTTTTTTATTTTATGTGTTTTTATTTTATTAAATTAGTGTATGTACCCAGACTTAGCCTCAACATCGATTTTGAACGAGGCCAAAAAAGAAAATATTTCATTTTTTGTTCTCCTTGGATGAGAATAGATCGTTGTAAGGATTAATACTTGATTAATATATAATATGTAATTATGTAATTAATATTTTTTTTTATATATTTCAATGTGTAAATACTAATATCTTATTTATAATTCAATTTAATTAAAATTGAGATTTTTTAATATAATTAAAAAATATATATATTTTTTATATTTTAATGTGTAAAATTGAAATTTTCGCATAGATGGAGATAAACATATGGTTCTCTCCACTGTTCTTTGCCATTCCTATATTCAACTATTGTTAATATTATGATTAAATTAAGTTGTTATTAAGAAAAATATTATTGTCTAAAAGAATGTATATTTCATGTATTAGTAGCTTAATTTTATTTTTTTCAAGTATCAAAAGGTGGGTTTTTTTTTAATATTAAGAGATTTAAATTATGACACTCAATCTTTAATACGTCGGAAGACTACGGGTCAAAGGTTTAATTGAAAT
The DNA here is from genome assembly GCA_949750685.1 of Vernicia montana. Lineage (NCBI taxonomy): Eukaryota > Viridiplantae > Streptophyta > Magnoliopsida > Malpighiales > Euphorbiaceae > Vernicia > Vernicia montana. Next base: position 12,685 of record CATKHJ010609331.1, read on the forward strand.
ATGACCGAAATTTTAAATAATAATATATATTTATTATTTATACTAAGTGTTTGCTGAAATATGTAGGGATAATGCACGTTACATGTTTTAAACGAACATCACAATTAGATGGAGAGCAAAATAACGTTCGTTACACATTGTGAACGCTCGTTACGGAAGATACAATTAGATTTGTAGATGACTTGAACCGATCTGTAGACCGATTTTCGATTGAACCGATCTGTAGACCGATTTTCAATTGAACCGATCAGGCTAGTTCGAGTTTCAAGACAGTTTTATATACTCACATATTTTATATGTAATTTTGATTGTGATTCCACTAAATTTTTTTAGTGCACCTACTAAAATCATGATCTTACTAAAATAAATTTATAAACTCTTATAATTATACATATTTTTAATTATGACTCAATGAAAGCAAATAATTTTTATTGATATTTTGTCAACCAAAGCCATTCAGTTTTCTATTGCTACTTATTGAAATTCAGATCCTTCTTTTAGTTGGTTTCACGTTCTTAATGATGTTATTGAGTTGTGTAATTATAGATTTATTGATTGACTCTTTTGTTTCTAGTCATTTTTGGGTGATCAATTCTTGTATTATTTTTCTCCTTTAGCACCATTTTTGGTGGTGCTTTGAATCAATTGATGTATTCTTTTTTGTTTATTTTAATAAATTTTTGGAATTAGTCATATGATGAAAGTGATATTGGTGTGTCAGCTTAACTGAGATGTCTTGATATACCTGCTGAGACTTAATCTCAAATAAATTCAGAAAAAAAAAATTATGACACCACTTAAAGTTTTAGAATACCTCATTAAAATCATGCAATTAAACAAATAGCTTAGTGATTGATTGTGTACCCCCAAGGGTCCCTTAATAATTTTCAATTTTAAAAATTAATTGTATTCCCCCCCCCGAAAAGTAAACATAGGTTAATCAGTTTTAATAGGGTTGTAATTATACATTAGTTAAGTCATAAATTTTTTTAGCTAATTTTATATTAAAGAATGTTAAAAATTGGTTGGACGATTGTAGTAGGAGAGGACTTACATCTGTATTTGGTCCAGCGGCAGATGTTGTAATTTGTAAACCACCAGAAAGTCAATGCCCTTCTGAGTTTTGACTTATTGTGAGCAGTGAATACCAATAAAGATAGCCTTTTCGTTTTGTTTTGTTTTTTAACAGTAGGGTAAAAACACAAACTAAAAACTCTTTTCTTGTTAGCCGAAGCGAAAGTATATAAATGAAGAGCAAAAATAAAAATAATAATACATAATGACCAAAGACAATTTGGATTTTGGAATATAATTAAAGGATTTCCTAAGATTTTGACATTTTATTGTTAAAAAAATAGAAGGAATATTTAAAAAAAAAAAAAAAAAAAACAACTCTCCATTGTCTATTCCGTCTCTAGTCAAACATAATAAGCACTATGATTTTTAAAGCCAAAAAAATTATTATTATTTTTAATATTATAGTAATTAAGCTAATAACACATCAATTAAAACTTAAAAGTAGCGTACCATATATATCCTCATTTTTTATTTTTGGTCTACCATTTTAAACTAATTGATGACATCAAAGTGATTGAACTTTTTTTTTGAATATCAATTACAAATAAGTACTTAATTTATTTTTTAAGTAGAGCTTTGATATAATGATATGATTAATTAGTTTATCCGCTAGTGGTTTTGTACATTACTACAAAAAGAATTTAAAATTTTTGTTGTTGTTGAACATTTACTCATTCAAATGCATTCAAACATTAAATTAAGTATTCTTTTTTAAAAAAGCATTCAATTACATAATTATAAGTACTTAATTTTTTCTTTTCACAAAAAAAAAAAAAGAAGTACGTAATTTTTTCTTAATTGCAAAGGTTTTTGAACTTTCAAATTCAAATGTACTAAATAAAGACTTGACTTGAATAAAACAAAAATAACGAAAGTGTACTATTACTATTATTATTATTTTTTTAATATTGAAATTGGTTCATATCACATCATTTGAAAGCTATAGAAATACCATATATTAACGCAAGAAAATAAAAATTTAGACAGTTAGAAGAAAAATAATAAATGTTCAAAGGCTACTGCATGTGATTAACTTACCTAGTTAGATTGATAAATAAAATAAGACGTATGCTGATTGAGTTTGAATAACCCACATTTGTTACTAGGGAATATAATTAAGTATTTGACATGAGAACTTTTAATACTACAAGAAATATACTTTTTTTTTTTCATTAATTAATTGGTTGATTTTACTTATTCTTTCATATATCAATTTCACAGTTCTAAAAACAACTATATTATTATAATATTGAATTAAAGAAATAGTATACTCTTTAATTATAATAAAAAATAGCTCATTTAATTTGTGAACGGATTTAATTACTATTCACTATGTTAATCAGAAATCCCTTTTTAAGTTTAAAAATAGACGTAGTCAATGGTTTTGTGAAAGTCAAGAATCGAGGTCCATTGAATTTGCAAGAGATAGAGCTGTATATTTGAATTATATCCTACGTACGTCTGTCTCGAATATGCTTTCTATAGCGTGTTTATTTTTGACTGTTCAAATGTCAACTCTAAACAACCTTCTTCTTCTTCTTTTTTTTTTTTTGATAAGCAGAGGTGGATTAATTAATGAGTAAAAGATACAAAGAACGGCAGCAAAGAAAAACTGCAAGGGATAAAACTAAAAATTACAGGGCAGGCAATCTTCCACCAAGTCAGCCCAAATGTTCAACCCATTAATTAATTATTCAAACCACACTCAATTTTGCTTCTTGTTAACTGCTTTTGGCTTTTGCTGTACCCATTTACATATATGAATATATATCGTCCATTTTTCTTGAATCTTGATTTTTCACTTTCCCAATATAGCAAAACAAATTAATGGATTCTGTTGATATACCATCCTTCTTTATCTGTCCTATTTCTCTTCAAATAATGAAAGACCCAGTTACTATCTCTACAGGCATGACTTTTGATAGAGAAAGCATTCAAAAATGGCTATTCTCTTACAATCACTTAACTTGTCCTATTACCAAACAACCTCTCTCAGATTTCTCTCTTATTCCAAACTCCAATCTTCTTCGCTTGATCCAATCTTGGCAGCAACACAAGCCGAACCCGCGGGCTACTTCAATGGAGCAAAACCCAAAGCATGAAGATTTGGTCTCTATTAGCGTTCTTCTTGAAGAGATAAAAAATCCTAATCTGCAGGTAAAGTCTCTTAGAAAGATTAAAACACTAATCCAAGAAAATAATTGTAATAATACGACTTTATTAATGCGAGATGATGTTTTATTTTCTTGTATAGCTTCTCTTGTAGCAAAATATGAGTTACCTGCTGCAGGTCATTCCTCATCTATAACTGTTATAGATGAAGCAGTGTCTGTCTTGTGTCTTTTAAAGCCATCTGATGATAATTTGAAAATAGCGTCAGAAAATGAAAATGGGATTTTAGTTTGGTCACTTTGTACAATTATGACAAAGTATTTGCATAACCAAGCAAGAACGGAAGCTGCTTTTCTTCTAAAGTCAATATTCAAAGTAGTAGATGAAGTTTACAAGGCAGAGCTTAAATCAGAATTCTTTGAAAGTATGACAGAGATATTAAAGGACCAAAATTCAAAACAAGGAAGTATGGCGGTTCTAACAATTTTAATTCAAGTTTCGCCATTTGGGAAAAATAAGGAGAAAGCTATTCAAGGAGGTTGTGTTCCGGTTCTTGTCGAATTACTAGCTGAGAATACTGAGAAGCATGCTTGTGAAATGATGTTGATTGTGTTAGAAAAACTTTGTAGAAAAGCTGAAGGGCGCTCGGCTTTTCTTGCCCATCCAATAGGAATTGCAACTGTTTTATCAAAGATTCTGAGAGTTTCCCATGTTGGAAATGATAAAGCAATTAGTTTGTTGTTATGGATTTTTAGGTTTTGTAAAAGCAGTGAAGTTGCACAAGAGTTCATGGAAGTTGGTGGTGTGGCTAAGGTTTTTGCATTAGTACAAAGTGGATGTGATTCAAAGATCAAAACTAAAGCTAAGGAAATTTTAGGGTTTCATAAAAATACATGGAGCAAGTCTCCTTGCTTTCCTTCTTCTTCATTGAAAGTTTGATTACTTGAAAACACACATATATGGCTTCTTTGTTTTCTTTTCTTAAGAATTAATTGTCATTTCTTTATAATTTGTTTCTGGTTTCTTGGTTATTTTCCAAGTGTTGAAGGTCTTCTTTTTCTTCTGGTTTATGGAGCTTTTGTAAAAGATATGTCATATATAATTGTAAATCTAATTAAGATGAAACATCTTAATTATATATATATATTTCCTCTATAGGATTATTAATTAGATTGTTATATGCAAGAGAATGTGTGTGAGCAATAAGCATAGCGTGTCTTGTGAAGACAAATGCAGAGATACGTAGAGGATAAAACTTAAACCAACTATTTATCAACTGCCCTCTTTCAGCTTGGTAAGTGCCAAACACATGAGGATAGTAGCAGTTAAATTATAAAAGAACTTGCTTTGACCTACCTACCTGCTTAAACAACAAAAATTAACATATATGGTTATTAACATATAAATTAAATAGGTGTTTTCTATAGTTACTTTGTTTTTAACAAAGTAAACCTATTTTGTTTACTTTATGAAAAAAATGATTTTTTTACAAAAAATTATGAAAAATTACAATTTTTCTTATATTTTTCGTTAATTAAATTATTTTTTTATAATTCTTTTTAATTGCGAAAAAATTTTTAATTTTACTAAAATATGACTTATTTTGTACAAAATAACTTTACGAAATTTTTTTTAAATTAATAAAAAAATAATTTAATTTATGAAAAATATAAGAAAAATTGTAATTTTTCGTAAAAAAATCATTTTTTTCGTAAAATAAAACAAAGCAGATTTATTTTGTTAAAAACAAAATAATCATAGAAAACACCTATATATATATATATATTGTGGTTCAAAATAGCTTTTTAAAAATAGCTGTGAAAAAACTTTTTTGGAATTATAATGATTAAACATATATTGAATTTCTCAACAAATAATTTATGGGATATGGCCTCTTCCCTACTATACATAATAGCAAATAATTTGTGTTTATTTTTCTTGTTGTATTGAATTTCAACTCTCACTATTATAATATGTATACTTCATAAATTATGCTAACATAAAATAAAATAAAATAAACCTGATTTTCATCTCTCTTAATTCTCAGTGTTTTAAAATTGTTTTTACATTTTACTTAGGGAACGTTTAATATCACTGCGGTTTTATATATTTTTTTTTTCAAATTTCAAAAAAAATAAGTATTAGAAAATATTTTTAAAAAAATTATTATTTTTTATTTCTTTCATATTTATTTAGAAACATTTTGAAAAAAAAAAAATCAAAAATAACAAATTTTAGTTTTCAAAATCTTGTTTTTGTTTTTGAAAAACAAACCAAAAATAGAAAATGATACCAAATAGACTCTTAATTTCTTGATTTATATGCACCTTTTAAAAATTAGACTTCTAAAGAAGCTTTTAGTGGTGAAAGAAGTAGAAGAATAAAAGAATTTTGTTTTTGAATTATTTTGGTATTTTGTAAATTCAATTAATTTTATTAGAAATCTTGTTCTCTACCCATGTTTTATTAGGAAGCAAAATAAAATTACTTAACAAAAAGTTCAATGCTCAATTTCAAAATAATTTGTAAAGTGATTCAAAACTAAGGATCAACAATAATTATGGGGTTCTCTTGCCTGCAATTTGGAGCTTAATGGATCTTCTGTAGTGTTATCTCATGTGAGCTCTTGGGTTGGGTTACATTCATGGGATTACCAAAGTCCAAAAGTCAATCCATTGTCAATTAAATTACAATCAATTAAAAATCTTCTTAGTCGCTATTTGATTAGCTATCCAATGGTGGAGTGCTTGCATTTTCATTGTAGGAGATTAGGATTTAAAATATGACAACCCTCTTTTTCTGAAGTATTTCTGATGAACCAATGAAAAAGAACACTCTCCTTAGTCATCCTTATCTATATCTATATAATCTATATATAATCTATAATATATATAAATATACGAAGAGGGGGAACATGATGATAGATAAAAACGTTGTTAGTTATTATAATTAATTCCTAAGTTATCCTAACTATAATTATTATTATTATTGTTATTATTATTAAACAAGGAAATCTTATTTTAATAAGATTTCTAATAATATACTCCTAATACTATAATTAGTGCATTCACTATATATAATTGGATCTAACTCTAACCCTAGATATAACTAGAGCTACAAGGATCGGAGCTTTTCAATGGCCCTTTTTTTAATTTTTAATTTTTTTGCCATAACTTGCAACTTGTATGGTTTAAGGTAATAACCTTGATAACAATTTGAGAATTTTCATGCATTGTTTTAGATTTTTGAAATTATTATTATTATTATTATTATAAGAGTGAGAGTTTAAGGCCATGGAAGATCCGAGTTAATGTTAAACGTCATTACATATTATTTGAGCTAGAATTTCTATTTTTTCATCTTATTATTATTATGTTAGTATGTTACTAATATTGTTCTATTGACAATTATTTCATGTGCTTTGCATCAAAATACTGGTACGTTTTTCTTTTTTTTAACGCAATTTTAATTATTTAATTAAGCTTATTTAAATATATATTTAAATTAGTATCCAAGTTTATCCTAATTTAGCATTATATTTTTCGATTGCAATAGCTTTCATATCATATATTTGCTAAGATAAATTAAGATAAGACCATATGAATTATGAATTTGAAACAATAATAGAGGTTTGAATGAAAAAATATGAATTTTTTAAGCATAGTGTCTTTTATCACATAAACCAAGTGGGTGGTTTATCTATAAAGTTTAGGTAATGTGTTCAATCGTTACTTTTGGATAACTCTATTGTCATGATATGCATGCAATTAGAACGAATTTTGTAGGTACAAAAATACTTGCCATTAATCAAAGAAAATATGAATTGATAATTTGATATTTATACATTTTTTTTAGATGTCTTGTTGATATAATTACCATATTATTTCATACTTTTTTTTTAATGGTGTGAAAACATAAATTTGTTTAAAAAATATTTTTATGTCTATATATTACATAATATAATAATTTAAATGCTTTTAGAAGTGTTAGTTAGGATTAGTGATAAAAAATATAATGCTAATTCTTAAGGTTTAATGCTAAAAAAAATTCCATAATTTGCAAATCTATCTTAAATTCTTAATTTGGTTGATTTTAATTACCTTAACTTAAAATTTAAATTTTACTCCCTGTAAAATTGAAAATAAAATGCTATTTTATTATTAATTATTAAATTAGGACACTAAAACCAAAAATTTAAATTTACATTTCAATTTAAATTAAATTGCCAATTTAGTCCTTAATTTCAATTGAATTAATCAAAATTTTTAACTTTGCTAATTTAATAAATTAACTATTGCAAATCAAATTAATAACTCAATTTTGAAAAAATTTAAATTTAAAGAATATATTGATAATTTAGTATAAATTAGAGAGCCAATTTGACTTTTTATCTCCTTCTAACTAATAATTAAAAATATTATTTTCATTTTAAATTTACTTTAAGTTAAAATTGTAACTAAATTTATAACCAAATTAAATACTGATAAGTTATGGTAAAAAATGTCAATATTCTATATGTGATCAACATGGATAAAGTATATGATCATAATATGGATATAAGTAGACATATATTTGATTATGCAATTTCATTGTTACAATATTTAAAATTACTGTCCATATTTAACTTTGATTTGAAATTTAAAAAAAAAAAAAGAAAACAACGAATAAATAATTTTGCAAAATTTTTTGTCCAAGAAATTGCTAAACATGTTATTAATTTGAAAATATTAGTTGTACTTGATTATTATTTATTATTTTTTAAGTTACCATTGTTCTAAACTTTACTAAAATTTAAACATTAATATTTATTAGATTATTATTAGGTGTTAAAAGTTTATATTATTTGATTGAAGTTTGAACTTATAACCGTACAACTTTCTTTTAATTTAATTATTGACTTTTTGTTAATTTCAAAAAATAAAAAATTGTTAAAAAATTATAAAATGCATTAACTAATTTGAAAATTAATATATTTTTTTCAATTATAGACCATATACTTTCCCTTAAAAGAAATATCACTAAATATGAAAAGAATTAATTTATCAAAATATCAATAATATTCCAAATTCATAAAGATTACACAAATATAAGAATTAAATGGTTTATTATTTTAAATATAATTATATAAAAATATTTCAAATATTTATAACTTTGCTAAAATAAATTATTGTTAACAATGTGGTTAAAAATAACGCACGTGGTTAACAAACTAATTATACCAAAGATACGTTTCAACATTACTCATTGGATTGTTGTTGCTAACTTGCCTGACAACAGTGATGCAACAAACTCTCCATTATCGGGCAAATGTCAGGAGGTTTAGTCAAAACTAAATCGGAATAAAGCACACAACACAAGAATTTATGTTGTTAACTTTTCCCTAGAACTACATCACAAGTATGATTCACACTATAAAGATGGAAGATAAACAAGACTTTTAACTAGACGGATTCAACTCAAAAGAGAGCAAGGAAACAGTTTAGATGTGACAGCAACTCAAATGAAAGTAAAAGAGAAAGTTAATTGATAGCCACCTTTATGCTAGAGCCAACAGACCTGATTTGAGCTACTAAAAGCCTCACACCCCCCTCAGAGTAATCTATATACCAAAGGAAATAGTAAGCCGAAGGGACAAAGACAAAATATTGAAAGCAATTAAATCATAAAAAGTTATTTATTTCTAAGAAGCCCCATGCTTATTATACGACATAGAAGCCGAGTCACTATTCCATTACTGAACAAAATTTTTTTTCTCCAATTGACTTCTTGTGTTTTAGTAACATCTCCATATACTGTCTTCATGTAGACAACAAAATTAATATTGAATGATTGAACCCCAAACACGGTTCGATTGTTGGCTTAAAAACTCTTTTCACATAATGAAAATAGGGCGATGTAGTTTATATACCTCCCTAGATCATTACTGTAGTTCAAGAGGAAATTGACATCAATGATAATAAAAATGAGGAGGGCTTCAAGTGATTTGGCTGAGGAAATTGAATTTTCTACTGTGTTGCCTGTTGTTTCTTTTTGCTTGAGGTCAAATTCTTTACAAGAAGGGGATGATAGTGTAGCTTATACGTATTTCCTAATAGGGGGCATAACTCGACTCTGATTAATGATTATGTCCATTCTTGGAGAGAGAGATTCAAGCAGGGCCTCTTCGCAATTATTATTCTTTTAGTAGCAGGAAACTTGATAAATAATTTTATGTTTTAGTAGGATTGCTTATGAATTTTATATTTTGATAAGATTATTTAACAATTTTATAATTTTAGTTTTTTTCCTTATAAAGTTGTACCCTCTACAAGCATATTTGGTTTAGTTGAATTGAAGTGTTTTAGGTGTGAGAACTTAGGGTTCTACAACAATTGGTATTAAAGCCAACTTTCACCATGCCTCTTGTTTTTGCTGTTATTGGTTGATTATGGGATTAATTTCATCCATCGTCCTTGAATTATTGACTAACACACATTATCGTCCTCCAACTTAATTTCGTTACTTAAAAATCATCAAACTTACACTAACGGTCACATAAAAGTCCTTAGATCCAACTTCCGTCAAAAACACTAACGACAAGCTTATGTGGCATGTCAACTCACTATTTTTAAAGACCAGATGAGCCACGTAGGCCGCCTAACCTCCTAAAATGACAGAATAACCATAATTTTTTTTTTTTTATTTACATTCACATGCCACTAGAAATATTCTAATCGAACCCACCATCTCACCGCCATACCCACCTTACAACCCAAATTAGGTGTGTGTAAATAATCGGTTCGGTTCAAAACTGAACTGAACTGAAATAACCGAAATTACATTTTCACCAAACCTAACCGAACCGAAAAAGTTCGGTTTGGGCTGGTTTTGTTTTTTTTGTTTTTGCTATCCTTTTTTTGTATAATTTTTGAGATAAAATTCAAGTAAATTTTAATATATGTTTAATAAATATATATAATATAAATATATTTTAATATATGTATATAAAATAAATATATTTTAATATATAATATAATATAAATATATTTTAATATATGTATATAAAATAAATATATTTTAATATATACATATAATATAAATATATTTTAATATGTATATATATAAAGTACGGTCGGTTCGGTTTTAATTGAAATTTTTTGGACAAAAACCGGACCAAAATTTAATTGGTTTTCGAAATTTTAAACCGAATCGAATCGAAATTTTAAAAAAATCGGATTGAACCAAACAGAACCAGTCGTTTCGGTTCAATTTTTAAGTTTCGGTTCAGTTTTGCTCACCCCTAACTCAAATCCCAAACATCTTCCCCTCCCATCTTCACCAAACAACCCAAATCCCACAACACCAATAAGAAATTGCATATATTGAATATCAATAATCAAACAAGATAAATGCACTGATTTCACTAAAGTCATTGTCAAACTGAAATGAAATAATGGAAAAGTGATTAATTAGTTCATGCAAGTTATAATATATTCATCCAAAGTACTATTTTTGCATTCTAGCTTCTATGGTTGTCTCTAAAAATGAGAATATGGTAATTTATAACATTAATATTGGTCATAAAATCAAAACCCACCATAGAAGCTCAAATTCTATACAAAACATCACAGCAGAACATAGATTAATTTTCAAAATAAGTAATTTTCATGAGAAAATGAATACTAAATTAAATATGGGTTTTTTCTCTTTTTCATTTCAAAAAAGAAAAAAACCTAGTAATTACGAAATTGAAATCCTTTTTTAAATGTCTAGACTCCAAAGACTCCATAAACAAGAGTTTAATAAACCCACCACGTCCAGTAAAACCTTCCTAGCCAAACCCTTGTAGTTAACACCACCCAAAAGCTTGTGCGGTCACCACCGCCATTTCCAGATTCTCTGTTACTTGATGACCCATCTTCTCTTTTTCACAAAAAACTCCATTTTCCACCATATCTCCATCTCCATAGCTAGCAGTGTTCTCTAACACCAACCTAGATCTCAAACTCCTATGGATTTAGTGTCAGCACCATAGATCTAACTCCGCTCGAATTGCACCTCACTTAACCTCATTGTGGCCATATGAGGCAGTGGGTCTTGGTTGTGAGAGGAGAAGGGTACTGGAGTGAAAGAGCCATTGACATTTGGGTTCGGAATTTTTTTTTCTTGATTTGGGTTTTCCTCCGTGGGATTTGAGTTATTGGCTAAGTAATGTTTTAGTATTTTTTTGTCTTGTTTTCTTTACCTTGCAATCCATGTTGTCCTGTCTGCTGATCAATCTGCCAAAAGTGGTTTAGAATTTTGAGTTTAGGTTATTCTTTTAATAAAATATTAGTTTTATTACTTTTTTTTTAGAAATGATAATGGCATGTGAATGTAAATTAGAAGAAAATTTTATAGCTTTTGTTACGTGGCTCATTTGGTCTTTGAAAATGGTGAGTTGGAAAGTTGCGTTAGTGTTTTTGACAGAAGTTGGGTATACGGACTTTTATGTGACCGTTAGTGTAAGTTCGATGATTTTTAAGTAACAAAATTAAGTTGGAGGACAATAATGTGCATTAGTTAATAGTTCAGGGGCAACGGGTGAAATTATCCCATTGATTATGTTTTATAAAAGAAAAACCACGCTGCTGTTATTGCCCAAGCCCCCAACACCCTAAAAAATATATATATAACTGCCACTACATAAGCCCACCATATAGAACCTGTTAGTCACAATTAGGTGCCTACAGTACCCTCTACTGTAAATGATTTTATTTGTCCATGGTTTTTCCCCGTCCCTGTTAAGCTGTGTCTAAAAATATGGATCTAGATGACAATACCACAACTCTAATCTGGGTTAGAAGTTGTCTATGCAATATTCCTTTTGTGTTGTTTGTTAAGTAGTTGGCTATTTTTACAGGAACGAGGACTTCTGGCGGTGGAAAGCCTCTTCACTGGACTTCTTGCCTCAAGATAGCTGAGGACTTGGCAACTGGACTGCTATATATCCACCAGAACCCTGGCTTAACCCACGGAAATTTGAAATCCTCCAATGTGTTGTTAGGACCTGAATTTGAGTCATGTCTCACTGATTATGGCCTGAGTGTGTTCCGAGATCCAGACTTGCTGGAGGAACCCAGTGCTACATCTCTTTTCTATAGAGCTCCTGAAAACCGGGACATGCGAAAACCGTCCACTCAACAAGCTGATGTCTACAGCTTTGGTGTCCTCTTACTGGAACTCCTGACTGGCAAAACTCCTTTTCAGGACCTTGTTCAGGAACATGGTTCAGACATTCCTAGGTGGGTACGGTCAGTACGTGAGGAAGAGACAGAATCTGGGGATGACCCTACCTCAGGTAATGAGGCAGCTGAGGAGAAACTTCAGGCTCTTGTAAATGTTGCAATGGCGTGTGTGTCACTTGCACCAGAGAACCGGCCATCGATGAGGGATGTTTTAAAGATGATAAGAGATGCAAGAGCAGAAGTTCAAGTTTCATCTAACAGCAGTGACCATTCACCTGGAAGATGGTCAGACACTGTTCAGAGCTTGCCTAGAGAAGAACATTTGAGCATTTGACTGGTTAGTGATTAGTGAACTTAGCGTCTTAAATTTATGTATTCTGATTTAATTTCATTTTTCAAATTGAATCTTGATTCTTCAACTAGGCATTGTAGAGTCTACTGATGTAAAGTTTCCACTTTTTATTCTTAATTTGTTAGTTTAGTTAGCCTAGCGGTCGTATAAGTTTGGGTTGCTTTATCCGCAAATTTGGTGATTGGGTGCAATTCTTGTATTTTAGCTGAACAAATTCAGTGAGTTTGATTTTCAATTCATTGCTTCTCTCTCTACCTCTAAAGTCTTTTTTTTTTTTGTTTTTATAATTATTTTTGGGGTAACTTTGGCTTCAAGTGAGACTTGAATTTAAAGACCTCAAGACGATTTCAATGCAATGCTACTGAATTAAAAACTTTTCAGTTCTCTTTGAAATTTTTATTCATCCGGTTGTCCTAATTGTTTTACGTGATTTTCTTACTAGCAAATTGGAAGATATTAAACAAATTAATTGTTTTTATTGTTTTTAAGGCAAAGAAGACATTATAACATAGAAAATTTAATTAATTACATCAGCCAGGACAAGAGGCTAACTTAGCAAAACAATTAACTAACGAAGCTAAGAAGGGCTAATCTGTCAGCCACAGGTTTAGCAGCATAAGGAACTGCTGCGAAAGAGTGAAGAGTTGGACATCAAGATAAATAGCAAAATAAATAGCTTCCTTTGTGTTGGGGACGCCGGTCTGCTCGCCGTGGGGACTGACTCAAATTTTTATTTTGAATGTTTATAGTTTTTATTTTAATCATTTTTTATTATGTAATATTAATAATGGATTTGTTAATAGGCTTAAGATTGATATTATTCACTACTACCTCCATCCCAAAAATATTGTTGCCTTTTTCTTTTTAAAATGTCCCAAAAAGATTATCACATTTCTCTTAGTTGTATCATTTTTTACTCAATTTTTCATCTTTATCCCTATTCTTTAAGATGTATTTAATCTTTAGAAAAAATAAATTTAAGTGTATTTATTGTATTACCAAGGATATAAAAGGAAAATTTTCTTTTTATTTATTGTATTTTTAAAAACTGTGTAAAAAAAAAAAAGATGAATCTTTTTGGGACCAAAATAGTATACCCAATTAGCTTTTGATCTTGGTAGGCTTATCACTTATAATGCCGTGATAGCTTATGAATTATTTCGTCATATGAAACAAAAAAGAAAGGAAAGCAAAGTATTTTTGCACTTAAACTATATATGAGTAAAGCTTATGATAGGGTTGAGTGGATCTTATCATAAAAATTAATGGGTAGAATTGGTTTTAATGGGAGATGGATTAATTTTGTAATGAAATGTATGTCGTGATCAGTTTTCTGATCTCGAGTGGATGAACTCTGCATTGTTTTCCAATTTAGAGTTGAGGGAAAACAAGTTTGGTCGAAAGCCCAAATGGAGATTAAAGTCGTCACCTAGTTTTAAAAACTAGGAAAAGAAGTTGACTAGAATTTCTTACTTTTTACCTAACCACCTTAGTCTATAGATCTAGGAAAGAAAGTTAGGTATGAGTTTGGAAAGGTGTTAAGTATCCAAACTCACCCAGCTACGAGGCTTACTTTCACTCACTAATTAAGTTTAATTTAGGATGGGTCAAATTCTTTGGGTTTTTATAAATGACAATAGATCACATTATAACAATTACATATTATGCACAAAAATAAATAAAATATAAATCTTAAAAGAAATTATTTAATTATTGTAATGCCCTAAATCCTCTTAATATAGAAACATTAGGTACGAGGTACGAGAAGATATGAATGCGAATCAAAGGCTTAGTGGGATAGGCTAGCTGAACTTGTATTTATATATACTTAAATGTGTAGGTTTCAATTTTGAATTCATCTTATTGTGCATAATATGTGAATATGTTTGATTGGTATATGGTAGGTGTTAATATGCCTAATAATGAATATTTATATTGATGGATATGAATAAGTATATCAAAGTATGATTAAAATGTCAAAATTACCAAATTGTCAAATTTAGAAATTAAAATAATAAAATAGTGTACAAGTGGTATGTGGGCCCCACCTTCACTAAGGTGGCCGGTTATGGTCTTGGAGGGAAGACCAAATATTTCTCTTCATTTCAAATACCTATCTTAATGTATTTAAAAGTGAGAAAAGTAGACTTTGAGCCCAATTTTCCTCTAACTAATCCATGTCTCTAGAAATTATGTAGAAAACTCTATACATTAAACCTAGACATTTTCTTTAACATCTTTTCTTACACAAAATAATCATTTTAAAAATAACCTCCACCACATGTTTAAATTCAAGCTTTTTAAAAATAACCCAACATCATCATTTTACATCCATTTGCTCATTTCACAAAAAGAAGAAAACTTTTCTCTCTTCCTCACTTTCTATGGTTTGGTCAATGTAATACCCTAAATTTTGATGACCAAATTTACCTAGGAAAAATAAGACTAATAAAAATTTCACATGCACCCGATTAGTGAATTTTTGTG
>CATKHJ010609379.1:0-14421 GCA_949750685.1 Vernicia montana
AAGAAAATAAATACCTTACGAGGACGGGACATGGGGACGTATGGACGAAGCAGACGATTGGATCGCAGTTCTACCTTCTCGGCTTAGCGAAACAACAGCCTTAGAATGGCTACTAGGACGGCGTTGTTGGGATTCCCTCAAACTGATTTGAGAGAGAAACCTCGAAATGACCACCCAAACCAAACCAAAACTTTAAACTAAAAGGCACGTTCTTTTCGAACCAAGCCTTAAAAACTGCTCGCTTTTGATCAATTAGCTTGATTTAGCAAGTACTGAGTCTGTTAATGAGTTGGGAAGGGGGTAGTTTATATAGGTAGAGAGCCTAGGATGGTTTTTCACATTTTCCAATGTGGGAAAAATGAATCTGTAGTGAAAAACTGCACAAGACCCTTCTACAACTGCACAAGACCCACTCTGAACTGCACAAGACCTAGACTGAACCGCACAGTATAAGGATGACCATAAAGAAGGGATTTGGAACCGCACACAGGCTGTGCGGAACCTCACAGCCCATGTGCGGTTCTTGAGGTGGCCTGTGCGGTCACCAAGGCCACCTCCTCTGGTTTTTTTAATTATTTCTTACCCGTTTCAGCTTTCGAGGCCTGTTTGCATGTTTGAGATGGTGCGAAATTTAGGGTTCACACATACCGAGAGGGGGAGGCCAAGGTAGAGGCCAAACCCGTAGTACTTATGTGGCTTCAGCACCAGTAAGCTACAGTGCACCAAGGATCTCATATCAGGATTTCACAAATCCCACTTGTTCTGAGTGTGGGAAGAGGCATGCGGGTACTTGCATATTTGCCTCAGGTGCATGCTTAGCTTGTGGTCAGATGGGCCACTACATCAAGGATTGTCCTGAGAGGAAAGTACAATATGGTACACCTACAGCTTCACAGCCTTCAGTTCAGATGATTAGACTGGAAGTAAGTGGTCCCTATGGTTGTGAAAGGGAGATAGGCCAATCATCTGGTATAAGACTCACTGTAGCAGAGAAAGGAAAATGAAGGGTATTTGCAATAAATCAGCAAGAAGCTAGAGCAGCAAACACTATAGTGACAGGTATTATTCCTATCCAAGGCATGCATGCAGGGTCTTATTTGATTCCAGTGCCACACATTCTTTTGTGTCACCATGTTTCACAAGGAAGCTAGGAAAGAATAGAGAGAGCATGCAAGTTCCCTTAGAAGTGTTTACTCCCATAGGGGAAGCTATAGAGGTACATTATGTATACTCGGCATGTATGGTAGAAATTGAAGGGAGAAAGCTTCCAATTGATTTGATCGAACTAGAAGTGCTAGAGTTAAATGTTATTCTTGGCATGGATTAGTTGTCTCAATAACATGCATATATCGACTGTTATGAGAAGAAGATAGAGTTCAAGAAAGATGGGGAAGATGCGTTTGTGTACCAAGGAGATAGAAGTGACATTCCTTCTAATCTCATATCCGTAATTGGGGCAAGAAGGCTATTGAGGAAAGGATGTAAGGGGTACTTGGCACATGTCGTTGACACACGAAATACTCCTACTGAGGTTCATCAAATACCTGTAGTTAGTGAGTTTTTGGATGTGTTTCCTGATGAGTTGCCTGAATTTCCACCGGAGAGGGAAATAGAGTTCAATATTGAACTTCTTCCAGGCGCACAACCAGTGTCTATCCCTCCTTACCGAATGGCACCTATAGAGTTGAAGGAGTTGAAAGCACAGTTGCAAGATCTATTGGACAAGGGGTTCTTTAAGCCAAGTAGTTCGCTATGGGGTGCACCGGTCCTTTTTGTGATGAAGAAGGACGGTTCCATGAGGCTTTGCATTGACTATAAACAATTGAACAAGTTAACTGTCAAGAACAAGTATCCCTTGCCAATGATTGATGACTTGTTTGACCAGTTACAAGGATAAGTTGCTTTTCCAAGATTAACCTCAGATCGGGCTATCATCAGCTCAAGATCAAGAATGAAGACACTTGCAAAACTGCCTTTAGAACAAGGTATGGCCATTACGAGTTTACGGTGTTGCCTTTCGGCTTAACCAATGCTCCTGTGGCCTTCATGGATTTGATGAATAGAGTGTTTAAGCCTTTCTTGGATAAATTTGTGATAGTCTTCATTGATGATATCCTCATCTACTCCAAGAACAAAAAAGAGTATGAAGAACATTTGAGAATTGCATTACAAACCTTAAGAGAGCATAAATTATATGCCAAACTGTCGAAGTGTGAGTTTTGACTTGATCATGTTTGCTTCTTAGGGCATGTAGTCAGCAAAGATGGAATTAAAGTTGAACCGAAGAAGATTGAGGCAGTGTCAAGTTGGCCTAGATCGACAAATGTGACAGAGGTTCGTAGTTTCTTTGGATTGGCAGGTTATTATAGGAGGTTTGTTAAAGATTTCTCCAAGATAGTTTCGCCAATGACTAAGTTAACTAGGAAGAAAGTGAAATTCACTTGGGATGATGAATGTGAAAAGAGTTTTCAACAACTCAAGACATGTCTCACTACATCTCCAATACTCGCATTACCAAAAGGATCAGAGGGATTTGCGATCTACTGTGATGCTTCAAGAGTAGGATTGGGATGTGTTCTTATGCAACATGGCAAGGTGGTTGCATATGCTTCGAGACAGTTGAAGAAGCATGAAATGAACTATCCTATGCATGATTTGGAGATGGCAGCAGTGATCTTTGCTCTCAAGATATGGAGGCATTATCTCTATGGTGAGAAGTGTGAAATTTACACCGATCACAAGAGTCTCTAGTACATCTTAAAACAAAGAGATCTGAATCTAAGGCAAAGAAGATGGGTTGAATTGCTAAAAGATTATGATTGTCAGATTCATTACCATCCGGGCAAAGCTAATGTTGTTGCAGATGCTTTGAGTCGAAAATCAATGGGAAGCTTAGCTCATATTGAAACGGGAAGGAAACCGTTGGTTAAGGAGTTGAAAGAATTGTTTAATAAGGGATTGAAATTGGAGATTTTCGAATCTCAAGTGCTTATGGCACACTTCCAAGTGAGGCCTATGTTAATCGATGAGATACAAGCATTACAAGACAGTGATCCTTCATTGGTTAAGTTAAAGCAAGAAGTTCAAGCAGGTCAAACAACCGAGTTTCAGTTGAAAGATGATGTGTTAATGTATGGGAATCGATTATGTGTACCGAATGTGGATGAACTTAAAGAGAAGATAATGAAAGAAGCACATCAAGCTCTATATAATATTCATCCAAGTGCAACCAAAATGTATCATGACTTGAGAGATTGTTATTGGTGGCCTGGTATGAAGAAAGATGTAGTTACCTTTGTGTCTTCTTACTTGACATGTCAACAAGTCAAGTTTGAGCATCAAAAACCTTCAGGCCTTCTGTAAGAGATTCAACTGCCATAATGGAAATGGGAGCGTATCACGATGGACTTCATAGTCGGATTGCCAAGGACTTTGAGGGGTTATGATTCTGTTTGGGTGATTGTCAATAAATTGACCAAGTCAGCCCATTTTCTAGAAGTGAAGACCACTTACACTGCAACTTAGTATGCTTAGTTGTATTTGGACAAGATAGTGAACTTATATGAAGTGCCAATATCCATCATCTCAGATAGAGGTACTCAATTCATTTCTAGATTCTAGCATAAGTTGCAAGAAGTATTGGGCACACAGTTGAATTTTAGTACTGCTTTTCATCCACAGACGGATGGACATTCTGAACGAACCATACAGACATTGGAAGACATGTTACGCATGTGTGTGTGACTTTGGTGGGAATTGGGACAAGTACCTACCTTTGATAGAGTTTGTATACAATAATAACTATCATTCCACCATCGACATGGCACCATATGAAGCATTGTATGTTTAAAAGTGTAAATCACCGGTATGTCGGGTGGAAGTCGGTGACAAGCATATGGAAGGACTAGAATTGATTAAGGAAGCTTCAGAGAAAGTGTCGCTTATTAGAGAGAGATTGAAAATGGCATTTAGTAGATAAAAGAGCTATGCGGATCCGAAGCGAAAAGATGTCAACTTTTCTATAGGGGATCATGTTTTCTTAAAGATCTCTCCTATGAAAGGTGTGATGAGGTTTGGAAAGAAAGGTAAACTTTCTCCAAGGGACATTGGACCATTTGAGATATTGGATAGAATTGGCAATGTATCTTATAGGCTAGCTCTTCCTCCAAGCTTAGCCTATGTGCATCTGGTGTTTCATGTATCGATGTTGAGAAAATATGTACCGGATCCATCTTATGTTCTATAACCTCAAGCAATAGAAGTGGAAAAGGACTTGTCATATGAAGAAATTCCAATCTCGATTGTCGATCGACAAGTAAAGAAACTTCGAAACAAAGATATAGCATTGGTAAAAGTTCGTTGGAAGAATCATGATTATGATGAATGTACTTGGGAAGATGAATAAGATATGATGCACAAGTACCCTCACTTGTTCTTTGTATAGCTTGTGTTTATAATATGTATATGTAAATTTGAGGATGAATTTTCTATAAAGAGGGGAGAATGTAGTACCCCGAATATGTACATGGACTTTATTTGACTATATTAATGATTTACTGATAATACATCATGCGTATGAATGAATTATAAGTCAAATGATATGTATTAAGAATAGGTGAAGTGTCGAAGTAAGTTAAAGAAATAGAATTTGAGAAAAACAGGGCTGAACGCCCGTTCAAAATGGTGAACGCATATTCAGAAACTCACTGTGTGAATAATGAAATTTCAGGAATTGGAGATGAACGCTCATTCACAAGGCCAAGAATAGTCACATGAATAGTAGCAGGACTATGGACACAAGGGATGAACGCTCGTTCAATAATATGAATGCCTGTTCAAAACCCCTCTGTGTAAATAAGGGGTTTTTATATTTTGTTATGATCGCTCGTTCACCATCGGGATTTATAAAAAGAAGGCAGCAGCCCCAAGTAAGAAAAACATAACCTTTCTCATTTATTTCGATTTCAACCATCCCTAAACACTAGTAAACTCCATAAATGCTACTATAAGACTAAGACCCATCATTCTAGCTCCAAGGTAGCATTTAGTGCATGTTTAAGGGGATCTAGGGTTAAGGAATCCATTTCCTCTCTTCATTGTTCAAGCATTCCAAGTTAAGGTAAGTTAGGGTTTCTCCATTTCCTTTCAATTTCTTTCAATAGATGCAAGGTTATGGAGAGATTAAGTTAAATTAGCATGATTAGTATTGTTATTGAGTCAAGTTGATAGATTATTGAATTATTGTTATTTTCTACTTGGATTTTCTATAGATTCCCATAGAAATTCAAGAAGAGATGATAATGGAGGGTGTGACCATCACATTTGCTTGTTATAGAGGTTGATTGCAGGTTATTTTGGATATTGCATTGTAAAGGTGAGTGATAATTATACTATTATGATTGTGTTTGAACCATGGGGCATAGATGCCTAATTTTTTCATGAACTACCAAATGTTTATTGATTATTGTTAAATATCCTTATTGTGATATCAAGTTCATTGTAACCATAAACCATTAATGAACCAAGACCATGATTATTGTATGACCATAATACGAATCTCTTAAGAACCCATGTATGATTATGACTTATGATCCATAATATCTTATTGTATAAATTCCATGACCATGACCCTGAAGCAAAAAACCCCAACTCTGATGCGGGGTAAGACATCAGGCATTGTGCATAATGTACTCCGTTGGATAGAGTAAAGTATCTAAGCTCTAGCTAGGAAGGGCTATGGTGTCCTAACCGTGAGATCTAATCAATCTTGCGCAGAGATGAGGGTATGCTCCATTAAGAAGAGCCTCTACCTCTAATGTTCATGATTGAATATGTTCTATATCTCAGTTCTCGATAATGCCTATTGGCAAATACTCATTCTCATGGGGAATGTTAAGACTTATGAACCTCTATTCAAGTTATTGTTATTTCTGCTAAAGTATGACATGTACATGATGAATGAAACCCATGAAATATTGCTATTGTATGAACCCCATGAATTATTATTATTGTATAAGCTATGAACTCCTTCTTGTGAGCCACCCTTGAATCACCAAGCCTCACAAGTATGGTAGTATAATCATTACTCACTGCTTTATCTCATTAGTAATTCCATTTTTCAGGTGAGCTAAAGTTTATCGGTTAAGTTTCCAAGGCATTCTACTCCACCTCGGAAACTCAAGTGATTAATGTAAAGCTCATTCCTTTATTTGTTATTGTATAGATGATGATTAGACTTTAGATGCTTCATGGTATATGTATTAATGGTACATGGATGGTAATGGTAAATGTAATGAATGATAAATGTATGAATGATATTCTTTTGGCCTCTAAGGCATTGACCTATGAGTGATATGATATGTAAGATAATCAAAGTTATGACTATTGATGAATACATGAATCATGAATGTTATTGATGAGTATGGATTAACATGAATGTCAGGTTTAGATCTTAGGAGATTGCATGTGATTGGCAAGATTTCTACGGGTTTTCGATGGCCTTAAGCCTACCCATGCCCTAGGATCGTTGCGGCTCGAAAGTTGGGTCGTGACAATTACCCACATCAGTCGGAGATTTCTACTTTGAAGGAAATTCCACATATCTCATATTTTCAATTATCATTTGGGATTATTCAAGTGACATTAGGCATATAGGCTATTGCAATATCATATGAATTCAAACAATATGAATTATTTTAAATCGAATATGAAGTGAATACTGTGAATGAAAAACGCTAGCAAAAACTTATAACAATGAATTAAGGTTCAATTAATCAAAAATTTCATAGATAGCTAGGGTTTTCAAAATCAAAGAATTCAATGGCATAATAAAATTTAGGGTTCTCATATGGATTAAGGTTTGCAAGGAACATGGAAAGCAATGAAAACGCCCATATCATACTAGTAAATTATTTACTCACCTTATCGCCTTAGCTCCTAATATATTTAGCACAAACATTACAAAAGCTCGTTTTCTTTGATATTCCCTTCTTTGTCTTATTTATTCTTTGACTTTACAATCCATTATCACATTCGAATTATACATTGCACCTCGATACTTAAAATTCAAAGCAAATTGATCCTAACTTAATCTCTCCAGTATTAATCTGAATACTTAATTTAATAATATTCTACTAACAACCAATCAATTCAAGTCTAACACATTGAAATGAATTCAATCATTTAACCAATATAATTTTCAATGAACTTATACACATACTTGTATATTGGCCAATTGGCCTATCTTTGAGATCCCAAATCTTATATTCTTATTTCACAATTCTAATTCTATATTCAATTCATTAAATATTACCTTATTCCTTATTTCATCTTCAATAATAAAATCATTAAAATCTTTTATAGGAATATAGAATTTTAACATTTGATTAAAAGTAACTTAAATCTCATATATATAAAATTCATTAACTATACAATATTATTTTCATTTGCTTAATAAAATTATTTTAATTACATTTAACTTACTAATAATTACTATATAATTATTATAAAATTAACGATAATAGAATTTTATCTCAATTAAATTCATACAATTTTGTAATGAGTCTAATTTATCAATTTAGCACTAAAAACAAGTAAATAAAGGTAGATTTCTATTTTTCAGGTATTTAAACACCAAATTTAATTTAATGGAAAATCATTCTAGATTCACTGAAGTCAAATTCTCACAAATTAACTTCGGAATTGGAACGTATGCATGGAAAATAGCCCGCTGGAATTTCAGAGTCATCGATGGCGCAGAGACCCAAGCTTCGGTGACCGGCCAGTGACGCACCACTGCCAACAATTGCATACTGAGACGATCTTTACATCGGTTGATAGATCGTGAGACGCTGGTTCCAAAAATGCTGGCAGTGTCAACTCACTCACCTTGGATTCACTGGAAAACATCTTGAAAGAACCTGATGTTCCATTTTTTTGATCTTCTTCTTCAGTCATCCTTAACTAATGAGCCAGGTATCAATCAAATTGAAGTCCTCACTGAGACGGTTTCAATGCCACTAGAATTGCCACCGTCCGTCGCCGGAATCGCCTAGAATCAGAGTTTAAAGCTTCGGCGCCGGTGAAGCTTTTCCTTGCTCGTGCATTGTCTACAGCCACCGTTGGTTCCATAGGGGTCATCGGAGGCTAGACTACAATATGGTGGTGGCGATGTTGACGTGAGGTGGTCGAAGACTATGGTTCCTTCATCGACAGTCCTCCCTCTCTCTCTCATTTCTCTCTCCCCGATTCAATTTCTTTTCTTTTTTCTCTTTTTTTTTTGTTATATATATATACATTTATTTATTTTATTTTTATTTATATACATATAATAAAATATACATTATGTAAACTATTTTTGTTACATATAAATATTTATTTATTTTATTTCCAAACAAATATCTTGATTTATTATATATATATTTTTAATTTGCTAATTTAACTTATATATATATATATATATATTTTCAATATTGAATTCTTTATTAAACATATTATAGTTAACTGAAACTTTAAATAATTAATTTCATAAAATATTTTTTTTATTACACCATTCTAAATATTAATATAAAATATAGGGTGATCTGGCTAATGATAAGATTGAAAAATTACTTTGTATAGGGTGAGATGGCTTTTCTCTTGGCGCAAGATAAGACTTTGTTGCATATCTTACGCCATTTCCAGTCATGGTGAAGAAAAAACAGCGCAAACCTAAAATTACGAAGGAGAAATCTGAGATTGCCGAGGGTTCGTAGGTGAATGAAGGTTCCATTTATGATTCCTTTCATGATTTGCCTATGGTGGATGATCTTTTTGATGAAGGAACAAAGGAGAATTGCCCTATTAAGGTTGAGGATACAAATTTGGGGGTTACTATTGATTGCGATGCACAAGGTCTAGAGCAACCGGAGTTTCTGGGTACTGATTCTGTTGTACGACTGCCATTGGCTAATGATAAGATTGATCAGGTGCGACCATGGTCTTCATTGTTTACTGGCAATCGGTCTCGTGATAGTGGTGGTGAACTCCGATTTTGTCCTCCGTTAGTCAGTAATGGAGTTAGGGTAGCAAAATTCAATTCATATGAGGTTAAGGATGAGGAGATGCAATGGCAGTATGTTCTTCTTGGTTCTGTGTTGGGATTACAACCTAGGTTCTTCAAGATTAAGAACTTTGCATTGAATTGATGGGGTGCCAAAGGTTTGCTTGATGTTCAAATGATTGAAGAAAATTTGTTTGTTTTTCGTTTTGAGTCGATTGAAGCCAAGATTGCTGCTCTGCAAGATGGACCTTTCACTTTCAACAAACATCCTTTGATTTTACAAGAGTGGCATCCGAGAATGAAATTGGAGGTAATTCAAGCTATAAAAGTATCAATTTGGATTCAGTTTCCTAAACTACCTTGGGAATTCTGGAATCCTTTGATACTTAGTCGAATTGCTAGTTTGTGTGGTCGTCCTCTCTTCTTTGATCAGTGTACACTTCAGAGGAGTAGACTTTCATATGCTAGGGTTTTAGTTGAGATGGATTTACTTGGTGATTTTTCGAAGGAAGTAGTGTTAGAGGATGAGTTTGGTAAGCAATTTATTCAACCAGTGGCTTATGAATGGAAACCAAACTTTTGTTCAACTTGTAAAGTGTTTGGTCATTCCAAACAGAACTGTTCTAAAATGAATCAAGAGTCTCAATGGGTTCCAAAGGAATCAGCTCAGGTTCTTACTAGAAATAAGGCCTTCAAGGAGCTTCATGTTACTGTGGGGGGCATTTCTATTCCTGCTACTACTCAAAGGAAGAATGGTGGAACAACTCAAGGCAGTCCTGCTCTACATAACAAAGGTAAAGCTGTAGATAGTATTATAGTTGCCACTGCTCAAAGGCATTTTGATGACAGTAGTAATAGTGGAGCTTCTGGATCAGGCATTTCTTCTAAACCTGGTTTCGTGGGTATAATTGGTGATAAGAGGAAGGGCCAGAGAGGTAATCCCCCTGATAGGGGAAAATGATAGGCTCTTGGAATGTTAAGGGTCTCAATGACCCCCTTAAGCAACAGGAAGTAAGGAAACTTGTTTTTTCCAACAAATTATTTCTGTTTGCTTTATTAGAGACAAGAGTTAGGAGTAATAAGGTTAATCATATTTGGCAAAATTTGGGATTTAACGGTTGGAATATGATTTCAAATTGTAATAATGGTGAATTGTGTAGAGTTTGGATTTTGTATAATCCTTTAATAGTGTCTGTTTCTGTTGTTGCTATGATAGATCAAGCCATTCATTATGAGGTTGTACTAGACGGGATTAAATTTTGGTGGCCTGCAATTTATGCAATGAATGATAGTAGTAATAGAAGGAGACTGTGGGATAATATTAGGGAAGTGAGTTGCAGGATTCAGGGTCCTTGGTTAATGCAGGGAGATTTTAATGCAATTCTTTCTAATGATGATATATGTGGGGTATGCCCTATGCAGGAGGAAGCTTGTGAGGATTTTAGGAATTGTATTAGTGGAGTAGATCTTATGGAAATTAATTGGTCAGGTTGTAGGTATACATGGACCAATAATCAGGATGGGGATGCTAGAATTTGGAGGAGACTTGATAGGGGTTTCATTAATGATAAATGGCTAGATCAGTTTCCTAGTTCTGCTAGTAGGAATCTGAATGCAGGAATCTCAGATCATTCTCCTGTGTTGGTCTCTATTGGGAATGAGCCTCTTATGGCTAAGAGGTGTTTCAAATTTTACAATATGTGGTTAGATCATCCACAGTTTGAATCTATTGTAGCTGAACAATGGAGTAAGGTGGTGGGGGGTGGGGGGGGGGGGGTTGTAAGATAGTGGCAATATATAAAAAGTTGGCTTTGCTTAGAAAAGCATTGAGAAAACTCAATAAGGATCATTTTTCAGATATTTCTAATAGGGTTCAGAATCATCAGAAAGCAGTTGAGGAAATTCAACTAAAATTACAAGCTGACTCACTTAATCCTTATCTTCTGGAGGAAGATAGAGTTTATGTTGCTCATTTGAGACAATTGTTGAGATGGGAAGAGAATTTTTACAGGCAAAAATCTAGGGTTCAATGGATTGAACTTCATGACAATAATACTAAGTTTTTCCATAAATCTATTAAACAAAGAGTTGCTAAAAACATAATTACTAGTATTACAGTAGAAGGAGAAGTTCTTACTCAGCCACAAGACATTATTAATGGATTTATTTCCTTTTTCAATGATCAATTGGGTACTGTTGTTCCTAGGATATATCATGTGGACTCAACTATATGTTTTGCTGGTCCTTTAGTCCAGGATGATCAAGCCAGAGATCTTTGCTCTAAAATTACTAAGGAGGAGATTAGGAGAGCTATGTTTTCCATAGGTAATGACAAAGCCCCGGGCCCTGATGGGTTTAACAGTTTATTTTTCAAAAGGTCTTGGAGGATTGTGGGTAGAGATATAGTGGAGGCTGTGAAGGATTTCTTTGATTTTGGTAGGATGAATAGGGAGTCGAATGCTACCATTTTAACCCTTATTCCTAAGGTACAAAATCTAGCTGGTCCAGGGGATTATAGACCTATAGCCTGTTGTAATGTATTATATAAATGCATTACAAAGGTTATTTCTAATAGACTTCAAAAAATTCTTCCTAGCCTAATTAATGAAGCTCAGTTTGCTTTTGTTCCTGGAAGGAAAATTATGGATAATATCCTACTTCCACATGAACTAGTATGGGAGTATCAGGAGAGCAAGGGTAGAGGTGACTGTGCTTTTAAAATTGACCTAAGGAAAGCTTATGATCCTATTCATTGGGATTGTATAGAGGAGATTCTTATTGGGTTGCATTTTCTTAATATTTTTATTAAATGGATTATGAAATGTGTTAGATCTTTTGTGTATTCCATTGTCATTAATGGGAATCCAGAAGGTAGTTTTCTTAGGGCTAAGGGTGTTAAGCAAGGTGATCCCATGTCTCCCTTATTATTTGTTTTATTTATGGAGTACTTGTCTAGAAGTTTCAAAGTTATATGCACTAGGGATTTCAGGTATCATTCTGGTTGTAGGGGTTTGAAACTTAATCACATAAGCTTTGCAGATGATTTGTTTCTTTTTTGTAAAGGTCATATCCCAATTGTCACTCAATTGCAAAATGTTCTTACTCACTTTTTTAATGTCTCTGGGCTGCAAGTGAATACTCAAAAGAGTTTGGTTTACTTTAGTGGGGTTGACAGTCAAAGTAAGAAAGATATTCTTAGGATGTTGGGGTTCTCTGAAAGGCATCTGCCTGTTAAGTATTTGGGGTTACCTTTATTTAGTCAAAGGCTTTCAAAAAAGATTGTCATATCCTAATTGAAAAAATGACTAGAAGGGTTAATGGGTGGGCAGTCAGATATTTCTCTTATGCAAGCAGGCTTCAGCTTATTAATTCAATATTAATGAGTATGAAGAATTTGTGGTGCCAAGCCTTTATCCTCCCTAAAGCAGTTATTCACTTTGTAGAAAGAATTTGCAGGAATTTTTTATGGAAGGGGTCAGCAGATTATAAGCATGGTTGTTTGGTTGCTTGGAGGGATGTTTGTAGTATAAAGCAAGAGGGAGGGTTAGGAGTTAAGGATGTGCTGTGTGGAATAAGGCTGTTGTGACAAAACAGTTGTGGGAATTGATTGTAGTTAAAAAATCTTTTGTGGGCAAAGTGGATCATTAGTAATAAACTGAAGTTGCTTAGCTTTTGAGGTTTAACAAAACCTCTTAAGGCTAGTTGGAGTTAGAGAAACTTGTTGAAATTGAGAAATGAAGTGAAATCCTGTTTTGAATATTCCCTTGGCAGAGGTGACCTTTCATTTTGGTATGATCCTTGGCTTCAAGGTAGTTCAGTTGCTGAGAAATTTCCATTACTTAATGTGGTTGATGTTGATATTCCTAGGCAAGCAACTGTAAGAGATGTGTGGTCTCAGCATGGTTGGAAATTGCCTGACCCTTTAGATGAAGTTACTGAATCAGCTTGGGAATTCAGTAAACAAAATGGAAATGTGATTAGTGGTCAAGAAGATACCATCAAATGGAGGTTGAGCTCTTCTGGTTTGTTTACTATAGCTAGTGTTTGGTCCTTTTTTCAGGATTCCAGGCCTGTAGTTTATTGGTGGCAGGTTCTATGGGGGGTATAATCATATCCCAAGACATAGTTTCATTGCTTGGCTGGATATCAAGAAAAAGTTGCAGCTAAAGGTGAAATTGAAGCAATGGGGCATCATACAAGATGATCTGTGTGTGTTTTGTAACAAGGAAAAGGAGACCATTGAGCATTTATTCTTCTAATGTTCTGTTACTATTGAAGTATGGTGTAAGGTATTGGATGCTTGTTTGTATAAGAGACTGGTTTTAAGTTGGAGGAGGGAGTGGAGTTAGTGTAGCAGAAGAGCAAAAGGTAGAAGCATCCTAAGTCAAGTAAGGAGAATTGCTTTTATGGCTTCTATCTACTTTATTTGGTAGCTAGGAATCTGGTTATTTTTTATCATGGTTCTAATTCTACAAATTCTATTCTCAGGAAGATTAGAAATACTGTGTTGATAAAGATGTATTCAAAAAACAGTGGTAGTAGTAAGTTTTTGGATTTGTATAGGAAATGACAGGTGATTTATTGATGAAAAATTATAAATAGCTGATTACATTTGATTCTTTAGGTTGTATTTCTTATTGAATTTGCAATAAGATTCTTTTGGTGTTTGACCAAAATATATATATATATAAAATATAAATATTTGTATTTTCTTATTGAAACAAAATTTAAAATTTAATAGAAAGTCGGGTTGTTATAGTCACCAATAACAATATTTTTTTCAGTTACTTTATTTAATTAAAAGTAATTTTTTTAACAAATTTAAAGTTAAAATATTAGACTAGCTATTTAGAAAAAAATCGATTAATGTACATATTATCTTTCATGTTTTTTTTTAATTAAAAATTTGTTTATTCATATGTAAATGTTATTAAATTAAAACTATTAAAGTAAATAATATTACTATAAGTTATTCTAGTCTTATGCAATATTTTGAATAGACTTTTAAATTATCATAATTTTATGTTTTGATTTCAAATTGTTTTATAGGAAAAAATGGCATTTCAAGAAGAATTGAGCTCACAAAAACCATCGGCCATTGAAAATACTTCTTCTCAAACGCTAGAAGGAGATTCTACTCCTTCAACCGAGCATAATACAAAAAGAAGAGAAGCTTGGAATCACTTTGAAAAGAAAACAATTGGTGACAAAGAAAAAGCGGAATTGTAATACCCTAACCCTATGAGCAATCAAATGCATGATTATAAATGCGAATTTAATACTATTGCATGATTATTGATGTGAATTTGATGCTTATAATGATATGTCTAATTGTTGAATTAATGATTAAATTCAACAAGTATGTGTATATGAGAATGAGT
>CATKHJ010609441.1:0-21454 GCA_949750685.1 Vernicia montana
AATGTTAACTACTAATTTGAAAATAAAATTTTATAATTAATAAAAATTAAATTTTACTTATATATTATTGAATTTTTTTAAATGTGTTGCTAATTCAATATCAATGTGTGTGTGTATATATATATATAAACACACATTTTGATATTAATATATATATATATATATATATATATATATATATATATATATATATATCAAAATGTGTGTTTATATATATATATACACACACACACTTTGATATTGAATTAATAACACATTTAATGAAATTGAATAATGTATAAGTAAAATTTAATTTTTAATTATTTAAAAATAAAAAATTTTCGAATCTTCATTTTGTCCCGTTCCATACCGAACCGTACCAAACCGTCCCATTAGACCCAAATCTCTGTCCCGAACTGTTCCGAAAAATCGGGACGGTTTGGTACGGAGATTTTTCTTTACGGTTCGGTTCCGGAGATTTCATTTTAAAAATTTTTTAAGTTCGGTTCGGTTCTGGAGATTTTCAAAATTTTTGAAGTTCGGTTCCATTGTATTATAGAGAAAATTATACTAAATATAATTTTTTTTTAAATATATCCTTTTATCTTTTTTAATTTTCAAAAATATTTATTTTTTTTATATACTTATAATATATCTTTAAAAGTGAGATATTTTTAAAATAAAAAATTTAATAAATTGTATTTAAAAAAAATAAAATACATATATAAGAATATTTTATATATTTTTTTTTTGAATATTTATGTAAAAACCTTTATATTATATTTATGGCACACCAAACTCCAAATAAATGCCTTAAGAAAATGTCAAAGGTTCACACTACCTTCACGTAGCCAATATTTGCCGTGCCCAAAACTATATTCATTCATATACATCCATAAAGCAATATCACTTTTTGAGCCCCAGATTTTTGTGCTACTGCCTAACCAAAAAAATTTAAAAAGAAAATTAGATCTAAATAAATTCATACATTGAAATTTAAGAGTTCCTAAACTGATTCAATGCAAAACTAATAGAGATTTATGTGCCAAATCACTTCATTGGCCTTGTAAAAATTTCTAGGTATTTATCATCAACTAGTCTCAAGTTGGATTTAGATGAAACAAGAAGAATTAATTGAAAAAAACAAAAAGTGTGATGGATACTTTAACAAAAATCAGCCAAGATTTAGGCTTTGTATATATTTAAGTGATAAATTTCGCAAAATTCATAAATTATAACTTAATCATTTGTTTGATTTAAAAAATTGAGTTACATCCCATGAATTTGTTAAAATCTATCATGCGCTAAAATTTTCAAAAATAAAGAATTTGAAAAATCATAAAATGTGAGTTTTTAATTTTATGAATTTTATTTAAATTTATAAATTTTAACTAAATCAATAAATTTAAAATTTATCATGATAAATGAAGCCTTAAAAAAAATAAGGAAACAAGAAAATTGTATATATATATTATGAATTGTGCAGGCTAAAAAAAGAAAGAAAGAAATTCCTCGAAAATAAAATAATAATTATTCTAATGCCTGCAATGGTCCTGTAGATTGGACTTTAGAAATTGGACACTCCGTCCAAAATGAAAGGGAAATTCCATGCAAATTGCTCTTTAGTGTTATTCTCCTCTACAGTTGCCGAATTTTGACATTTTCAATTGTCTCTTTTAGTATCCATATTATTATTGTCATTAGGATATACTTTTTTTTTGGCCCCCATATCTCTCTTTTTCTAAATATTTATATGTACTAACCCATTTTAGCACCATCTCCCTTTCTTTCCCAAAAATTAAAGATCATTGTTGCTTTCATAAAAGTATAACAAAGAGTTGGCCGTTCCTTTTTCTTTTCAACAATTCTTTTCAAATTAATAAATAAATTGCTATCGTCTCATCAACTTTCCATCAATATCATATTACTCCACAATCATACAATTATCATAAATAAAGATTCATTAGCAACAACAACATTAAGACATTATGAGGATTTAAATTATAACTATTGTCTTGTCTTACTATTTAAAAATATTATATTTATCTAAAACAAAATAAAAGAAGATTGCTAGAGCACAGCACAAAGAAAAGAAGAACAGAGAATTCTCTGAGAGTAAAAGAATCCACATCCAAAAGGGCCAAAATGAAAACAAGAAGATCGGGGACAAATAATTGTGTAAATTTCATTAGAAAAGTTGTATAGTCAATTTCTAACACTTAAAAACCTTAACAAAAATTGAAAGAAGAATTTCCTTTTTCTTCCATTTGTATGTGTAATGTTAATATCAACAAAAAATTAAAATAAAAAATCCTAATTCACCAAGGCATGATATGAGTAGTTTTGGTCTCATAACTCATAACCACACCACCATTCTTGAACCCAACTCTCAATACCTTAACCAATTCCCCACACATTCTCCTTACAGTCCCATCTCCTTCACTCTGCATCACTAACAACAACTTTGTCAATCCATTGCTCTTCACAACCTTCTCCTGTACTCTCACGTCCCTGAACGAACAGCACAAACTCCATAACACAAATACGGCATCCTCCGTTGCCGTTTTCGACACCTTCATTAATCTCTCTACTATACACCCTGCGCATTTCGGATCTTCGCTTATTGCTGCTCGACCTTCTGTGCAAGTTGAAACAATTGATAAAAGCCTTAAGCATTTCTCGATGAGTGAAACGGCGGCGTTTTTGTTTGAGAGTGTGTTAGATAGGATCTCAACGAGTCCGAGCTGGACGAGTTGATTTTTGACTGAGCGAGTTATGGTTACAGAGATCAAGAGAGATAAAACGATGTCTTGTAAAGCTGGTGAATCTTTTTCTGATTTGAAGATGTGGAGGAGAACTGGCATGAGATTTTGTGTTTCGGCGATGAAACGTTTCGATTCTTTGTTGAGTGAAATCGACTCCAAAATTCTAATGGATTCGATTTTGGAATTTGAATTTCCATTTTTTATAACAGAGAGAAGCGAAGAAGATGAGCAATTTTGATTGCTTCGAAGGAATAATCTGTGCAATTTCTCTTTAACGCCATTTTGAACCAAAATCAAATCCAAAACACCAACAATTAACTCCAAAATCTCAATCTCTACTCCTTCTCTGCACAAAACACAAACAATTGCCTCCACAAAACCATCAAATCTCACCAAAAATCTTCTATTCTCCTCTGAATAACTCAAAAACTCCACAATCTTCACCAGCGATCCCACTTTTTGACTCTTAATCTCCTCAATCCAAATCCCAACCTGCTGCTCGGAGATCGACGTTACCGCCGGAGAATTTTCAGAGTCAGCACGGCGAGTTGACGATTGGTTCCAGAGATTGATAAGACGGTGCAGAGTGAGATTAGGAACGAAGTCCTTGGTAGCAAGGACCTGCATAGTTGCGGGACAAGTATCATGTCCGCTATCGAGCCAGGGCTGGATACTGGAGCGATCGTATGTGACGCCGGTACATAGACTTACCGGAGACTTCATTACATCGAGTGAAATTGGGCACCGGAAAAGATTCGGTACAGTAATGTACAATTCATTTCTTCCCATTTTTTTTTTTTTTTCCTTTCGTAACCAGAGAGAGACAGAGAGAGAGAGATGTTGGAGTGTGGGTTTTGTAGGAGAAGAGTCAAAGGGGATGACGTCGGTTTGAACGGAGAAATGGTGGGTTATGTCGTTGGTCAAACGCGGGGTTTTGTTAATTTTAATTAAAAAAAAATAATAATACTAGTAAATAAAAATAAAAATAATGTGTACTGGAATCCAATAGGATCCAAACGTGTAGCATCGGAAACACGAGTGGACTCGTGTCAGTTTGCTTCGCGTAATTTGTTGAAATGCCCTCTTTTGTTTTGTTGTGCTTAGAGAGAGTCAAAAATAAATTTCAAATTTTCAACTTATCCAGCTCTGAAATTTAAAATTTAAAATTTATAATTATTCTACTATTAAAGAAAGTCTCTCAAATTTTCATTTCTTTAAATCAGAGTATTTTTATTTAATGATTGTTACTATATATTTGTATTTTATATTAATAGTCAGTTTATGAGTTTTAACTGTGGACAAATTGAAATCATAATTTGAGAAAAATATAGATTTTTTTTTATTTTCTCTTAATCATGGTTTATAAATTTAAAAAAAAAAAAGTAAATTTTTTTAAAAATTTTGAATAAACAAAAGTCACAGCGTAATTTTGAAAATAACCTGAAATTCAATGTTAAACAGATTCTAAGGGTATATAAATTTTTTTAAAATATTGGAAATTTTTTTATTTATCTTAAATAAATATTAAAATAAAAACTATATAAATTTGAACTCCTTTCCTCCCTCTCCTTCAAAATCACTTTATTTCTGCTCTCATATATTATCCTTAGGAGTGGTAGATTCCTAGTGATAGTCACCCTTAAAAAAATTTTAAAAACTTTTAATATATATTGAAAAATGACCTCCAAAACTATAAGGCTATATCAATTACTGTCCTTAGGTAATGGACAACCTAAGGACAACCTTTAAGATCAACTTCGTACTTGAGTATGTTAAATTTTCAGTGAAAAAAAAAATGTTAAATTTGAGTCTGATTCAAAATATATAATAAATATAAAAATATATTTCAAAAAATATATAATATAATAAATAAAATTTTAAAATGTTTGGTGCTAAATGTATATATTTTTAAAAATAATTATAAAATTATTGAAAAGTTTAGTCCGACAATTTATATGGAAAATAAAATTCGTCTACTTTATTCTTTATTTAAAAGGAAGAGGAAATAAAAAAGGAAAGTAAAAGAACAATATTTTGAATAGGAAAAAATCATCCTTTTTTTTAGAAGAAAAAACATCATCCATGTTAAAATATTACTTGCAAGATAATTCACAATTTCCAAAAAAATTAATTTATACCAAACTTAATTAAAATTATTATTTTTTTTTTTTGCTTTTTTTAAAAAATTATTGGTTTGAGTTACGTGTGATGAAAAGTGTTGTATAAGTTATAACATCAGTTTGTAAATTGTAATTATTATTATTATTATTGTTATTATTTTTTTTTTAATTTTTTTTTTTTTTTTTTGAGGATGCACATCAATTTGCAATTATAAGTTAGTATGTATTTCTAGCAATTGAATGTTAACTTATTCTTAAAAAAATGTTTAACTTATTGAATTTCAATGATAACCACTTAAAAATTTAAGATTTTTCGCTTTTTTCAGTGTGGAAAGAAAACACAAATGGTATATTTTTGTAAAAAAAAAATGGAGTAGATACATTTTTTATAATTTCAAAAAAATATATAAGATTTTTTAGGGAGCATATATAGTCTAGACATTTAATTCATTATAATCCATAATTTTTGAGACCTTAATTATTGTTATTGTTATACCTAATTTAAGTTTATATTAATTAGTTGTCCTTGTTTCCCGAGCTTTACTTGGTCAAGTTTTGCATTTCATTACTAAAATAATGGAT
The DNA here is from genome assembly GCA_949750685.1 of Vernicia montana. NCBI lineage: Eukaryota > Viridiplantae > Streptophyta > Magnoliopsida > Malpighiales > Euphorbiaceae > Vernicia > Vernicia montana. Next base: position 5,447 of record CATKHJ010609441.1, read on the forward strand.
TATTAAACAAAGGTCAAACAATGCTAAATTGTCCAAATCAAAACATAAATATTTTTCAAGATCAGGTTAGGGAGACTTTGGATCTCATTGTCAGTAAATCATAATTTTCCAAACACATGACCATTAAAATAATAATTTGTTTATAGAGTATGAGTTGGTATATATTCCTATCTCCATTATATATTTGAATTATTGGTATAATTAAGTAAGCAAGCAATTTTGATTTGATTCTATATATGAAAATGTGTTTATGGACAAAAGTTTCTACTATAAAGAAAAAATAGTATATAACTCAATGGCGTGATAAGTGTGAAACTTTGAATATAATGAAAATGTGATCAAGAAACAAGAAAATGCATACACGGCTAGACTTGTGGCTTTAGAAAGGGGGCAATTATTGACTCTTGACTCAACCTCCCTTTTTAGATATATATCTAAGCTTTTACTCCCATCACTATAAGTCTCCAAGTTCATAACCACTGCCATTATTACTCTTCTAAGCACCTCTTCCTACTTTTTTTTTTTTTTTTTTAAACAATAAGGTAGTATCAGGCCAATTTTCGCACACCATACTAAATTTACTTTTTTGATATAGCCTGATATTCCTAAAAATCGAATCCTAATCAATATGAAAATAGCAAACTTCTTTATCAATCAAATTAATTCTTATAGTTCACTTTGATTTCATTTCTATATCAAATTTGCTCCATTATTGATTTAATTGATGAGAGAACCTAATATCTATTTTATTAATCAGGGTTTGACTTTTAAAATTAAATAATAAATGGATTTTTTTTCATGAATTTTTTAATCCTTATCTAAATAATTTATCTTTGTTCAAACTGAAAAAATAAATTTAATATATGTGTGAAAATTAACTTTTAATATATTATGATTAAATTAAAAAATAAAAATAAATAATTGAATAATTTTGCACTTAACCTAGAAGATTAGAATCATGACTCACACTTTGTTTCTAATGAAATAAGTTTATATAATTTATTTTTTCACAAAAAATAAACCAAATAGTTTTATTTGGATGTTAAAGAAGTAGTTCAAAAATCAAAACTAAAAGAAAGTTGGGTTCCTCATTTAACCAGTAAACGTCCTCAATAAATGATGAGAGTGTTAATAAGTTGATTCTTTTGTGGGTGAAAAGTATAAGAAAATTAACTAAATATGCTCTATTTGACATTATCATTGAATTAAATTTAAAAAAAAAAAATACTTTTTGACACTATAAATAATTATTCTAAGAATGAAAGACACATATTTTAATTATAAAAATTTTAAAATAGTTAAATAATATTTATTTTCATCAAATTTTGACAATTTTTCTTGTTTAAAATTCATGATGTAAAAAAAAAGTAAATTAATTTTAAATAAATTATTAATAATCAAGTATAAAAAATTAAAAGCCATAAATTCTTGTATCGTTTTCTTCCTATGAAAAGAATACAAGAAAAACAACATAATTATCATCCTTTTTTTTTTTGGTTTCCTGCTTGTTTCTTATTTATTTAACTTGGTGAATGATGGTCCCATTTCAGTAAATTAAATAAATCAAACTCGCTTTCAATAGAATCAAGACAACAATTGATTAGTGTTATTAATTAATTAAAATTCAAATATGTAAAGTTATTTTCAAATTATTTGGCAAAAGAAAAAGTTATTTTCAAATTTTAAATAAGAACTTGCCCAATTAGTTGGACTTGGACCCGTCACCTGGTTGTGGTCAGTGGTTTGAGCCGGCCATTGGTGACCCTATATATTCATGAAGAGTCAATTTCCTTTTTTTTTTTTTTTTTTTTGGTAAATTACTATTTTGTACCTCTATTTTACCTTAATTAACAAATGTGTTCCTATATTTTGAGAAAATATCTAATTAGTCCATTAGTTTTAATTTCCTCTAATACTTTAGTTATTCCGTCCATTTTTTTTTACAAATTCCTTTAAAAATTTAAAAACAAAAACAAAATAACTTGTAATACCAAAAATACCCTCCTTTTATTTTATTTTCCTTCTCTCTCTTTCCCACCGATTACCACTACCTCCATTCTCTCTCAATCATCACCACTATGGACAATAAACAATAAAGCCAACAAAATCACCATTGTTCGCTCATCACCGAAGCACCAAAGCCATTGAGAGCCTTCAACGGCGAGAACCAGCGACTAAGTGATCACTTTTGCAAATCGCAACAAAACTCAATCATCACTAATTAGGACCACCCACCAGGCAGTAGACTTTGCAATCGGCAAGCTCCGATCAGTCTCCTCTCACTGCACAACAAACAATCGTCGTCGAGCTTCTCCATTTGTGCTGCTCCAATTGCATCCTCCATTGTTGCAACTTGTGATTCATTTCTTTTATTCCTCTTTGAATCCAGCTTTCTCCTCTCTCTTTTTAAATCTCAAAGGAAATAAATAAACAAAAATGCTTACTGGTCTAGTGCAATCAACTAGATCAAACAAGTTTTAATCTTTCTCCTTTTCGATCGCTTTCTTTTTCCAATCTTTTCTTTGAATTTATCTTTTAGATTACGTGTTTAGCTTCATTTTGGTAAAATTAATATTGCATTTGAGCGAATTTTTCTTTTTCTTAAAAAGCCAGTCACTCAACGACTCTCTTCCTCGGTTGCGGCTCTCACTTGAGTTTGGAGATCACTTCTATTTGTTTACTTTGATTGTGTTGAATGGTACCGAATAGTCATTTTTGAAGCCATATTCATACTCTACTTTTGTTGGATTTGTTTAGCAATTGATCCTTTATTTTTTTAATTTGTTATATAAATTTCGAATTTCTTTGGTTCCAATCCTTGAAAAAAATGAATTCTTTGGTTAATTTTTTGTTGCTGGTGGGATTTGTTGTATGATTTCATTTCTATGGCAGTGAGGGAAAAATTTATGGAAAAATAATGGGTATTTTAATCCTTTTATATGTTTTTAACGATTTAAATGGACGGAAAGACTGTTTAGTTGACGGAATTAAAACTATATAACTAATTAGTTAATTTGTTAAAACACGAAGACGTGTTAGTTAATTAAGACAAAATTGAAGGACTAAATAGTAAATTTTTTTTAATTAATTTATAAGATTGCCACTTTGCTTTGCTTTTTCTTTTTTTTGAAATTTATTTTTTTTTCCTTCAATTTACAAGATTACCACTTTACCTTCCTACTTTTTCATATTTCGAATGTCATTTATTTTCATTTTTACCATTACTTTTTTTTTAAAAACTAATTAAAAACTCATATATATAAGTTTTAGTTAGAATAATATTATATAAGATTTATTATAGTGTAACTAAAATTATACTTTAAATTTATTTAAAACAAATATTTTTGTAAAGTGATACATAATAAGAGATTTTTTTAGTCTAAATTATTTACTTTCTTCCTTTTTATTTTTTCATAGATTAAATTTGTCATTAACATTAACATCCACATTTTTTCTCTTTTCCTTAAGTTTTAGTTAGAATAATATAATATAAATACACTTACTATTTAAATTACTGATTTTTATATCAAAAATAAAATAAAATAAAATAAAACAGATGTAAACTAATTAACCATAAAACTTATAAAACTATAATAGAAGAAGTTTTCCTTGTAATTAAGAAAGGATATTTTATTAATGATGATGGATAAAAGATCTATTAATTTAACATATCTAATTAATAATTAATTAACACACTATCTAATTTTATCATTTGAATTTAATTAATTTTAAAATAATTAATTGATATTTTAATAATTCAATTAATGAAAACTTTTTCAATTACTTTCTAATAAAATAATGGTTGGATTCAATCGATATTAAAACCAACAAAATGATATATATTTGTGCAGGAAAACAAAATAATATAACAAAAAATTTATATAAATTTCGAAGTAAATTCTTATATAAAATATTATTTAATTTATAATTCTTAATAAAAATTAATTAATTAATAAGCTTAAATTACTTCGCATGGGTGTCTAACTGCTTAAATTGTTTCGCACGGGTGTCTAACTATCTCTCTCTCTCTCTCTCTCTCTCTCTCTCTCTCTCTCTCTCTCTATATATATATATATATATATACACACACACACTATAGTAGCTTATATTTTCTTAAAATATTTTAATATATGAAAAAATTATTATTATTTTATTAAACTTAATTATTAAATTTTGATAATTTTAAATATTTAATATAAAAGAAAATATACGGATTAAGTTTATCATATATGTGCTAACTAAAAGAATTATAAAAATAAATTATATATAAATTTTAATTGGAATTTACAAAAATATAATTACGTAGAGAAAAATTGTTGAGATGACTTTATATGAATTTTATTTTTAATAAGATGATATAAACTTAATTTTTCAAACAATTATTACGTGACACATGATAAAAGATTTTTTAAGCAATTTGAACTCAATTTTTATTATATATATAGATTGTTAGGAAATGAATCTCAAAAACAATATATATATATATATATATAATGAATAAATGTTTAATTTAATTTAATTAATTCATTTTAAAGAAATAAATTTTAATATTTATTTACTTATAAGTCGGTGTATGTATGGATGATTCAACTTTTAATATGTATAATATAATATAATATAATACGAGTCAAATTTGTATTGTTGACTTGTGCCATGAGAAATTGAGAATTACTTTCTTTGTTTACTAAATTGTTCTTCGTTTAAAGGAGTGGATACCGACATTGAGCATAGAAAACTATTGTATTATAAAAATTCATTCAAGTTTTTTTTTTTTTAAATAATTATTTCAAATTCAATTGATTTGACTTTTATGCATGGCTATATTCATGCATGATAGTTGTTATAAATTTGAATTAAATATTTATTTGAAAATAAATTCAAAAGATACATTATATAATCTAAAATGTATCCACTATAATTTTATTGATGCATCACACATATTTCCAATAGTTTTTTTATATGTTATACAAATTCCAATTCTTCCTATATGAGGAATTGAAATTAAAAAATTTAAGATTTTTTTGAACTTTATTAAGTTGAACAGTGTTAGAATAAATATATTATACATACTAATATAGGGTAATAGAATTACCTTATAGCGGAAGCGATTGAATCAAGATTTGATCTACGATCTACGAATGTGGTAGACTAACGGTCTTCACACCAATTAGGAATGAGCACGTCAGGCGACGGAAAATGCTACTAAAAGTCTCTCAAAAAACCCACACTCTTACTGTCTATTCACACAGGTGGTATTTTTCTTAGAGAGCCATCAACTATTATTGACATATGTATATATTATTGGGAGAGTTATTTTTTGTGTATATATATATATCTCCACTTAATAGGAGATTAGGGTTAGGAAACTTATTCCTAATAGGATAAATAGGTTTAATCTTATTTTAAACAATACTTATTCTTACCTAAATAAATTAAATAATTAATAAATAATTATTTATTTATTTCCATGTGGACGTTATTCCACATCTCCCACTCGTCCATATAGAATTTCTAACTCTCAATATAACACATATATATACATAAAAGGCAGTGGAGCGTGCGACCTAACGAAACTACAAATATATAATTACTACATTAAGTTACCACCCAACTAACGTAGTAAATTTTTCAAGACATATTTCGTCCATGCCCTAGACAATTTGATCACACCTGATTAAGTACTCTCAACCTCTCTTGAGAAAACACTAAGTACGTAGTACTTAACCCAAACTCAAAAAACAAAGATATAAATCTATGATTACAACGCACACTAAGCAAGGTAATCACCCGAGCTATGGATCATAAACTCAGGGTGTGTTATCAAAATGTCTTCCTTAAAGATTATATTAATTCATCTTTATTTAGATAATTTTCTAGCCATGCATCATATGATCGCATTAACATCGTGACCTCGTATGACATAACTAAGAAAATTATACCAAAATCCAATTTCATAATATAACTTTAAGTCCTAAGGGTAAAATCTAATTTTAAGGCTCACACATTGACAAAGAGAGCGTTAATCATGTCACTCCTTAATAGGTCGACTTAAGCACATGTAATACAAATTTACATGTTACTGTGGAGCTCCCACTCAATAGGACGTCACTTTCTCAAAACACCGTACGAATCTCTCTTATATATTACTTAAATGTATATTTCAAATGTTTACTAAAAATATTTTCATCCGGCTCTACTTAGGCTTAATATGGATATGTGGCTAAAATCCATATTCAACTTTATTCCCAATTCTTATTGAGGCGATGTACAACTTATGTTATTTATTATAAAGCACCTACATAAGTGTTATTTATAATACTATCATCTCATCCTTCCCACCACCAAGGTGTTAGGGCGATCACTAGTGTGAGTGAGCTGATCAAACCCTTGTGACATTAAATATGTGCCTTTTGTATCATATAATATGAACATAATCATAAAAAGAAGAACTGATACTTTATTAAAATAAAATTGTCCAAAGAAACAACCCTAGCATATTAAAATCTACAAAGTCCTAATGCTCTAACATGAGGCAGAAATAGATCTCGAGAAATAGGTTTTGTCAATAGGTCAGCCACCATGCTATTGGTGGAAATGTGCTTTAAGGTAATCTCTCCTTGTTTGACCATGTCACAAATGTAGTGATATCGGATATTTATGTGTTTAGTCCGACCATGGTATTTAGGGTCCTTAGAATATTCTAATGCTGCCATGCTATCAAAATAAATCTCAACTACTTTTTCAGCTTGAGTAGTGATATCAAGCTGAGGTAAGAACCTTTTTAACCATACTGCCTCCTGCACTGTTGATGAACATGCGACATATTCAGCTTCCATTGTGAATAGGGCTATGCAACTTTGCTTTTTGCTGCACCAAGAAATTAATCCTCCTCTAAGGATAAATGCATATCCAGAGGTGGATTTTCGCTCATCTCTATCGTCGCCCCAATCAGCATCACAGAAACCTTTTAATCTCAAATCTCATCTATGGAAATAGAGAACGAGATATGCAATACCACGAAGGTAACGAAAAATCCTTTTAACAGCTTCCTAATGCATAAGACCTGGATTACTTTGATATCGGCTAACTAAACCGACTGCATAGCAAATGTCAGGGCGTGTACACAACATAGCGTACATCAAACTCCCTACTGCACTAGCATAAGGAACCTTGTTCAACTTTTCCTTTTCCTCATCTGTCTTAGGACATTGATCAAGGCAAAGAACTCGGCCTTTCTCAACAAGAGTATCAACGGGTTTTGAATAATGCATGCGAAATCATTCCAAGACTTTGTTTATGTAATTTTATTGAGACAAACCAAGAATTTTCTTAGAACGATTCTCATAATTTTTATTCCTAGTACATAACTAGCTTCACCCAAATCCTTCATCTCAAAAGTGGAGGACAACCACTGTTTAGTGGTTTGGATTATCTCCATATTATCCAGCTAAAGGTATGTCATCCATACACAGTGATAGAATCAAAATTCCATCAGTTGTCTTTTTGACATACACGCAATGGTCTTCCTCTATCATATTCAAACCAATTGAAGTGATAGCTTCATGGAACCTCAAGTACCATTGCCTAGATGATTGTTTGATTAAGATGACACTTTGTCTTCTTTTCCCTTGGCAACAAAACCAAGAGGTTGATCCATATAGATTTCCTCATCTAGTCCTCCATTGAGGAATGTTGTCTTGACATCCATCTGATGTAGCTTTAAATCTAAATGAGCCACTAAAGCTGGGATCAAGCGAATCGAAGCAATTCTCACCACAGGAGAAAATGTCTCTTCATAGTCTATACCTTCCTTTTGGGTATAGCCTTTCACTACAAGTCGGGCCTTGTACTTATCAATTGAACCATCCGTTTTGCGCTTTATTTTTAAGACCCATTTGTTCCCAATTGTCTTACGCCCTGGCGGAAGGTCAACCAACTCCCATACTTCATTCTTTTCCATTAATTCCATCTCATCCTGCATAGCAGCAAGCCATTCTTTACAAGCATGTGAAGTAAGTGCTTCAACATATGAAGCAGGCTCATCTACATCACACAGAGAGCACAATAATGCATCCCCTTCAATCTCAAAACGTCAACGGGGTACATGTCCGCGTTCACTTTTTCGTAAATTGCTCCCACTATCTATAGTGATTGTCTCAATAGAATGTAATTCCCCCCCTTCGCCTAAAATAGAAGGAGTGTCATCATGTAACTGTGAACCCTCAATTTTGCACTCTTAAGATGCTGCTGCAACTTAATACTTGCTGATTTTCGTGCGCTACGCAGAACCGGTACGGCGGTCCCACTAACCGGTTAGTGGGCAGAGGTCAAGGGGGCAGCGCCCCCGAAAGGTTAAACGATTTATTTCTTTCCAACACAGACTGACATCACTTTTTCGACCCTAACCAGACATCATGTACCAGACAGTGCTTTCCTAAAACTGATCGAATTTTCCTCAAAACTGACTGCTAATATGTCCGATAATTAATTTCGGATCCATCGCCACTGACTGGTAATTTTTCAAACTTCAGAATATCAAGGAAACCGACCCGAAATCCCCAGAAACTGATCCGAAATTCCCAAAAACTAACCTGAAAATCCTTAAAAATCGAACCGAAGCCCGAAACTCGAGATAGATCAAGAACGTCCGCAAGCCGTGCCCGTGGGGACGCCTAGCGGCGTCCGCGGACGCGCCACCAGACCAATAGAAGCCGCCAGGCATCTGGCGCGTCCGCACTGACGCGCCTGACACGCGTTAGTGACAGACGCGCCGTATTGACAAGTCTACCAGGCTGTCTTACGCGTCCGCCAGACGCTTTGGTGGACGAGGCCAAGAGTGCTCGCGGACGCGCTTGAGCTACATGCGCGTCCGCCAGGAAGTTTCACGGCTGTTCACCTTTTTTCGGAATTCCGACTTTACCCCTCTTCTTTTTTTTTTTTTCTGCTTTTCAAGCTCTTTTTAGTCATTTTGCACCCCCCATCTGCTCCTATAAATACCCCTTCCATTTCTCATTTTCTACAAACCTCAAGCACTTGTTGATTTGCTATCCATTTACTTCCTCTTTCTCTCTCTCTAATTAGTTTTCTCACTCATCAATTAATTAAAAATCAATTTTAATTAATTAATTAAATTTTCAATTAGTTTTAATCTCAATTAGTTAATTAATTAAAAATTAATTTTAATTAATTAATTTTTCAATTAGTGTTCACCCAACTTGATTAGTTAATCATTTTAATTAATCCTTTTAATTAATTAAAATTGGGTAATTAGGTAACTCAATTCTTTTTTTCAAAAAAAATCAATCTCGAAACGGAATTTCGATCCGGTAAAATCACTCTCCCACCACTCAAACTCATAAAGAATGTATAATCTCTTACCCTCACTCAAACTCCAAATCAAACCAAACCAATCAAATCTGACCTATTTCTAAATACCCTTCCACCTTATAGTGGAATGAACTACATAGGTTTTGATCTCCATTCAATGGGGTACGTAGACATGCTTGGAATCTAAATCCAAGTTTCAAATCCAAATCCCAACCAATCCCCTTCTCCCTTTTATTTTACATGTAAAATGTAAATTTATATTATCCTTGTAAATTTCAATTAAAGCAATTAATTATTCAATTATTTTGGAGTAAATGAGCGATTTTGTGATTTCCCTAAATACCCATAAGGGTTAAAGGAAATACTCTCCTTTACTTGTAGATGTTTAAATATCTGTTTTTTATTTTTTTATCTGTCTCATAATTATGTCATGCTTATGCATTATAAATTGTCATTAAACACTTGTCATTCATGAAATTAATTTTCAAAAGTCAAATTAAATTTAATAACCAAATCGAGATTATTTAAAATAAAAAACCTAGTGCCCAAACTCAACCTGATTCGAAGATTAGTAATTTTATCCTTGGGTAAATTAATCAAAGATTAATAATTGGACTCAATTTGGGTTTTTTTCTTAATTTTTTCATTTAAATAAATTAGGGTGGCGACTCCCGAATCCTTTTCAAAATCAAATTTATTTTCCGAGGCGATAGCCGCTTTCAATTGTGAGCACCGAAACTCGTACCTTAACCTCTCTTAAAAATCGCTCTGCCTTTCCTTAAGGCATCCATTATTCTTTGAGCGAGTGAAGGGGCGTTCGGGCGAGACCTCACAGTAACTCATACAATGATAATTCTTTACAGACTTCACCGATACTTGGGAATTCTTTCTCTAAAAATTCCACATCTCTAGACTCTATTTATGTCATACCCCCATTAGGATGTTCTCCATACATCATTTATCCTTTAGAATGTTCAGGATATCTGATGAATATCTTCTTGCTGGCCCTTGGGCCAAGCTTCCCATACTTATGAAAAGTGGAGTGAACATACCCTGCTGAGCCCCATGGACGCAAATGATTTAACTCTGGCTTCCTTTCATTCCAAAGTTCATAAGGAGCATTTTGCATAGATTTACTAGGCACACGGTTAAGTATATAACTGTTGTAAGTAATGCATCCCCCCAAAAACTAATTGGAAGGTTGGCCTGAGCCATCATTGACCTAACCATATCTAGTAAAGTTCTATTTCTTCGCTCTGCAACACCATTTTGTTACGGCGTTCTAGGAATAGTTAGCTGCCTATTTATTCCTTTACCTTCACAAAAGGTTCTGAACGAATCAGATAGATACTCGCGCACTCTGTCTGTTCGAAGAGATTTTAAATGTCTTTCCTTTTAATTCCCAACTTACGCAACAAAGCGTTTGAAGCAATCTAATGCTTCATATCGATGAGATAGGAGGTACACATACCCAAAATGCGAATAATCATCTATAAAGGTAATAAAGTAAACAACATCATGACGTGCCTTAACATTCATAGGTCCACAAATGTCAGAGTGGACTAGTTCTAATGGATAAGAGGCCCTGAGTGCCTTACTAAAAGGCTTTCTTGATGCCTTTCCCATTAAGCAAGGCTCATAAGTAGGGAGACTTACTTTATTAAGAGGCCCCAATAGGCCTACTTTTGATAACCTTGTCATTCTATCTTGGCCTATGGGACTAAGTTTATCATGCCATAATTCATATTCATTATGATTATCAAGGAAAGTAACAAAAACAGAAGAGGAATTCATTGAATTGTAATCCAAATCAAGCCTAAAGAAACCATTAACTAATTGTCCTTAGAAAAATAAATTATTGTCAAAATAAATGTTCATGACATTTCCCCTAAAATAAAAAGAGAATCCTAATGGTAAAAGAGCTAGCATAGAGCATAGATTACATCGAAATCCTGGAGCATACAGCACATCATGAAGAAGCAATATCTTGCCATTTTGCAATCTGAGTTGATAAGCACCAATGCCTAAAATTTCTTCTTTTTCATGATTGCCCAAACTGATATACTGAGTCCCTACTGGAATTCGATGAAAATCTACAAATCCATTCTTATCTCTAACTACATGTTTGTTTGCCCCCGAATCTAAAATCCAATCAGGTATAAAGTCAGCAACTAATGCATGAGCACAAACATTCACATAGATAAGTTTTGGAGTTACCTTAGGAGGCTCGGGACAATCACGAGCTAGGTGACCCTTTTGCCCACAATTGTAGCACTTCATTTTAGCTACATCTCTTTTAACAACACGTTTGAGTTTTTGGGGTTTGACAATGTTACCTTGTTGAGGCCCAACATTCTTTCCTTGCTTTCCTTCCCAGCATTCTTTCCTTACTTTCCTTTCCCACCTTGCTATTGTTTGCCTTTTGACTTATTCACAGGCTTATTAGGCCCTTGGGCCATAAAGGCCTTAAGGCGGCTAGCAACAACGCATTCAACTTCTAGCTCCAAGTGTCGGGAAATATCATCAAAAGTCTTGATGTTCTCACTATGAGTCATCAACTGTTTCATTTGGGCCCACTCAAGGTCCGGCAAGGAACGAATTATAGCCAAAACCTGTTGTTCATCATTGACCTCCACTCCAACAGTCTTCAAATCCCTAATCATGCTGTTCATAACATGAAGATGTTCAGCCATTGTATGATTAGGTAGCTTGGTATACTCCTGAAATTTCAAATTTAAGGCACGCAACCTTGTAGCAGAGGTCTGACCAAAATTGATTTTAAGCTAGTCCCACATGGACTTAGCAGTAGGAAAATTCTCAAATTTCCCAATCAAGTCATTTTGCATGCTACTCAACATAGTGAAGCGTGCAAAACTATCTTTCTTGACCCAATTTTCAAAAGTTTCCCTATCACAGCGGTGTTGGGTCATATTACCCTCATCAAGTGGAACCATGGATGTTTTCAAGATCTCAAGCACTTCTTGCTCATTCAGAAGATACTGAATCTTCTTTCGCCACATGTCATAATTTTGACCATTAAGTTTTTCTCCTTTGTTAAGATCAGCAATGACAGTTTTTGAGGCCATTTCTACATTTTTTTTTAAACAACGTTATTTGAACATTAGGCACATATTATTCAAGAAAGTAAATATTTTCAATATTTTTCTGACATAATGAAATTGAAAATTTCGCTAAGCTCATAATTATCTCCCATTAAGTAAGAAAAAATATTAAATCCAATTATTTTCATCAATTAGAGAACTTATCCCTAAAAATTTCACTAATTTTAGAACTAATCCAATTATTGTATAGACCTAATCTATAATATTAGAACTAATTCTAACATGCATATCTATGTAGGACACATCCATACATAAAATAAACTATAAAAAATAAAAATTAATACAAAAAATTCAAAAGTATGGTAAAATGGAAACGCCCCCTTACAAGGCTTCCATGGAAAAAATACAACATTAATTAAATAAAATATACATTCCATTGAAAAACCTACTACATCAAATCTATTTTGATAAAAAAAAATTTGAGAATACCCTTTTACCATAACTTTTGAAATTTGTATTAATAAATGAAAGAAGCATAAATATAAATTATACCATTCAGTTCAAATTAATTCATCCATAATGAAATAATCATTTAATATGCATGATGGACCACAAAAGGAATATGAACTAATCATATTAATCCAAAAATAAATTATGAAAAATAGGAATTAAAAAAAATAAAGCATATTAATTTAACACAAAAACAAATATGCCAAAGTTTATATTATGCATATAAGATGCAAAATCTAATATCCATAATATGCAGTAATTTAATTTTTCAAGATATTTACTAATTATAAAATTGTAATGTTAGGCATAAAATGATTAAAAAATTAATTTGGTATTAAAAATATTACAAAAAATATCTAAAAAATACCAAGTCACTGTACAAATAATTTTTTAATATTTATACCATAAATTACTCACAAAAAGTAATAAAATAACTTTAAAAATTAAATTTTTCATTAGAATTATAACTGAAAAAAATTTAAAAAATGAAAAAATAGAATTCAAAAAATTCTAGAAAAATGACCGACCAACATAACACAATATGTTGGTTACTCACTTGTCGAAGGTGTCAAAAACAAAGCAACGACGCGCCTCCACACACCGCCTCTTTGCGGCTGTTACTGGGCTAGCCTTTGCAGGCTCCCACTCGTTCAAGGAGGAGTTTGAGGTTCACTTGTCGTCTTTTGGTGGTTATTTTCCATAAAAAAAATAGTGTATTCCAACTCTTAATGGCCTTTTGTTGATGTCTGTAAATTTGGTTTTCCCAAAAAATGATGGGGTAAACCACACTCTCCACTCAAGAAAGTGAGAAAAACCAATTTTATTTGATTTCCAAACTTTGAATTTTTTTGGATTTGGTGTTCTAAACATATTCGAACCCCCAACTTGTTGAACTCATATCTCACTCATTTTAAATCCGTTTTGAGTGATCTTTATATTGATTTAAAGATTACATGTATTACTACAAATATATGCAATAAAAACGCAGAAATAACAGTATTTTCTGGGTCAAATTTTCACTCAAATACAGGAAATAATCACAGTTACAAAAACTTAATTTTACTTCAAATTAAAATTTTCATTATATAAAAAACTCCAGAATTAATTATTTTTATGTAAAGAACAAATCTTATATAGAAAAACCAATTTTCATGGAAAAATCTAATTCCTAATTATATAATCTCTTATTTACATAAAATAAGAAAAAAAATAATTATTATGTAATTTCTTATTTATATAAAATAAAAAATTATTATCATATATACCATAAATAGATGAGAGCAAAACATAATGCTCTGATACCAATGTTAGAATAAATATATTATACACAATAATATAAGGTAATAGAATTACCTTATAGCGGAAGCGATTGAATTAAGTTTTGATCTACGATCTATAAATATGGTAGACTAGTGATCTTCACACCAATTAGGAATGAGCACATCAGGCGACGGAGAAGGCTACTAAGAGTCTCTCCAAAAACTTACACTCTGACTGTCTATTCACACACAAGTGGTATTTTTCTTAGAGATTGTTATTGACATACGTATATATTATTGGGAGAGTTTTTTTTTAATATATATATATATATCCACTTAATAGGAGATTAGGGTTAGGAAACTTATTCCTAATAGGATAAATAGGTTTAATCTTATTTTAAATAATACTTATCTTTAACTAAATAAATTAAATGATGAATAAATAATTATTTATTTATTTCCATGTGAACGTTATTCCACAAATAGGATAAATTTATGAAAAAGAAAAATCATTTATGTTATGTAGTTGATCATTTAAATATCGATATATCAAGAAAATTAAAAGTTTAATTTCAAATTTTTTAATCTAATGTTTTTCATTTAATTAAATGTAACTTGATTTATTGAAAAATACTTGAAACTAAATCTTATCCATCATCTATAATGTAAATGTAATTTGCTTGTATGCTTCAACTATTAACCGGCTCATTACTAATGTCTTACTCCATTGCTAAACATAAATTATTTAATGAATTTTTAGTTTAGTAATATTAAAGTCATTTTAAGACTGAAAAGTTTTAAATTCGAATTTTAGTTTGTTACAACTTAATTAAGGTTGTAAATAAAGCTTCCATAACTGATCAATCAATATACAGAAATCTTTTTCCTAAATTCTCTCTCTGAATCATAAGAATTTCAATTATTTTATACCCCATGTTGGCTGATTTTCTAAACTTGAAATGAAATTGGTGTGTATATATATATATCATACTTTTGAACCTATCCATTTGCCTAGCTTGTTTTTATCAAATTCTTGCTATTTAAGGGGAAAAAATTTGTAATTACTTTGTTTCTTATATATTTTTTAATAAATTTGTAATTACTTTGTTTCTTATATATTTTTTAATTATGATACTCATCCGTGATAGTTTTCTTTCATTGATACTCATTATAAAAAAAAATAAAGAAAAAGAAATAAAGAAAAGTGATCATTTAGTAACATTAGAATTATTAATAACACATGGGTTTAGATCATATAATAATATTTACTTTTGACTTATTCTTGTGTATTATTTGATTTACTTTATTGTGTATAAATTCATATGAAATTTATTTCATCCATAAATAAATTTCATTAAAATAATTTATTTACAAATAAATTTTTATATTTTGATTAACTGTAAAATGTAATTTAAATATTTAATTTTATTAACTTATACTTAAAATTAATTTATTTTTGTAACTTGTACCCCTATTAAGTTTATAATGCATGTACAAATTTTATCTATTTTAGTTAAATTGGATTCAAGTATAACTAATTACATAAAATTTTAAATAAATTTTTTTAATTATATCAAACATAAAAATATAAATTCATAAATGAATTTCTTAAAATTTTATTGAATTTATTGTACTAAACAAAACCTACTCGTGTTAAAGCAAAAGCTCAACCTTAAATATATCAAATTTTCCTAAAGAAAAGAGTTACTAGCTATCCAATTATTGCAAATGCAACTCATTCTAATGTCCAATCATAAACATATATATATTATTTTTTAATATTAAAGAACTAAAATTTAATATTAGTGAGATTTAAAATTCACATAAATATTATTTTTTATGACAGTTTT
>CATKHJ010609454.1:0-39206 GCA_949750685.1 Vernicia montana
CAGGTTGTGATCTTGGGATTATAGTGTAATTATAGCCGGTACCATGCCGAATTTTCATTGGAATTATTAGAGCGTATGGGTTCTACGGGTTATCGGTACCCTTATGGTTACCCATGCCCTAGGACCGTCACTGCTCAGAAGTTGGGCTGTGACAAAATACCACACTTGCAAGGCAACGATTGAACATCAAAACCATATCTAGAAAATAAGGAAGCAATTAAACACCAAAACCATACCCGAAAAACCATATAAATTCAAACTCCATACAACTTTCAAACTATAATCGATTAATAAATTCAAACAGGAATCAAAATAAATTAATAAAACACAAATATATACATTTCCAATTTTCCCAAAACCAAATCTGATTCTACTTTTTCAATTTAGCTTTTTATTTCAAAGATTCATTAAAAAGCTTTTTATCAAAAATAGATTTTACGACGGGGCTTCCCCTTCCTAAGAAGGCAAGTCCCTCACAAAACTCACGATAAGAGATGAATATATATATATATATATATATATATATATATATATATATATATATAACAATATTTTTAGATGTGTAGTGTAGTGAAAGAAAAATTAAATTTTTTTAGAGAATCCCTGCACCAAAATTCACAGCAAAAATTAAGCTAAAGCCTTTACCCAAATCAGCAACCAAAGCCCCAAATTCGATGGACCCGAACCAAGCGAAAATAAATTATTTCTCAGAAGATGAAGTTTCGAATCAAAGACAATGATGCCACTTTCTTTTTAAAATTTTCTTGCTCTAAAGAAAACGAAGAACCCAGAGATCAAAAGCTCTAGCTTCCCATTTTCGCATGGGTGAGTTGGTATGTGAGTGAGTGAGTGAGAGATATTCAGAGAGAGTGAGAGTCAGTGAGGGTGAGAGAGAGAGAGAGAGAGTTGTGATGGTGAGGGTGAAGGAGAGAGAGTGAGTGTCGGTGAGGGTTGAATGAGAGATTCTTTACATAATGGCAACTAAATTAAACCCAATAATCAAACTTTACTTAACCTAAGTAAAAGGAAAAAAAAATCCATACCTCCATGAATCTTAAAAACCAATAATAAAAAAAAAAAAAGGGTATAAACAATATTCAAAATCAAAGCTAAAAAAAAAAATAAAAATTCAAACTTTGATTTCCACTAAAGTCTAAATAACTACAGCCCATGTAGTTAAAAAAGCAAGAAATCATCTTTAAAACATCAAAACATGAAATTTATCATATAAATTCAAAATCGATGAAGAATCAGATAAGTGAGTGAGGTTACCGTAGTAAAGTTGGTAAATCTTAAAGATATCAACCCGATTGGAAAAAGTGAGTGAGAGTTTGGTGAATCGATCTATGAGTGAGTACGAGTGAAACAGTGTCTGTGCGAGAGAGAGCTGGCTTTAGAGAGCTGTGACTCGATGAGGGCTCAGGTGAGGAAGAAAGAGAGAGAGGCGGTGAGGGTGAAATGGCAAAAGCGCCCTATGACACGACGTCGTTTTGATGTGAAGCTCAGAGAGATTGGAAGGGCATATAGGTATTTTCGACGATGGAGCTGTAATAACAAAAATACCCTTAGTATACGACGTCGTTTTCGTATACTGATTATTGGTGATTAAGGACCTGGAAGTAAATCTGAGCGCGCGAAAAAACAATTTTAGCCTTAAAAGAATTTTTCGGAGGACAATCTTACCCTCCAATTCGCACTATTCATCCTAACAGCCTCTATATTGTATACTAGGAAAATTAAACGCGCGTTGCAGTATGCTAAGTTTAGAATTCATGTAAATGGTAGAGAGATACAAAATTAAAGGGCATACTCATCAAGTTTAGAATTAATATCAAGCGAAAATATTTTAGACAATAGTGTCATGGCATCTTTAGCTGTCTTTTGAGTCATATCAAAAGCTATAATAATGATGGTGGTTTCATGCTGTGACAACTCTCCACATTTTCTTGCCTAACAATTAATTTAAAAACAATACCAAGATTAATCTGCATCACTTTTACCTCTTGAAAATTTATCGTCATTCTTACTATTATATCTAGTGAATGAAACCATATCATGTTGGTCTTTGTCAGTTGATATTTGCAACTTGCATGTATATTGTGGTTTTGTGAGGTGTATAATTATAGAAGGAAAGAAAAAGTACACTAATCTCCTTTCCATGCATGTCAACCAAGATTTTCAGTTATGCTTGTCCAAAAAGTTCAGAATGCTTTTTCCCAAGAAACCAGTCCAACAGCTATATATCATAAAATAATAAGATAATTACAGGTATTTAATTTTTATCTGCAAATAATTCTGACTCTATTTCCATTACACCCAAAAATTAGTAACTAATTTCTACCATCCATACCTTACTGATTGGATAAGCTAATGTGAAGAGGACTATAATAATCAACTGAACTACAACAGACAATTTTGCACCAACACTCAGTCCATACCGAGAACAAACAATATGAGGAATAATCTTTAAAAAATAACATAAACAGCGTGTCATATTTATTGTATATATGTTGACCACATTCACAAATAGCTACAAATTTAAAGATAAAGATTTTACCTCACAGGAGGCAAGTATGAGGGTGACTGATATTAGTATAGCTCCCAATGCTAGAAGAAGCACGTCAAGGAAGATAAGCACGGCCTTAGAATCAACAAATCTGCCATGATTTTAAAATGTACACACTACACAAATCAGTCCTCCCAATCGGGAAACAGACATTTAAAATTTTTTCAAGAAATCAAGATAAAAAGTTAGCAGTGGAAAATAAAAGAAAGTAGTTCCTGCAACCACAACAAATCCAACAATGCAAACAATCATCATCCCAACAAAAAATAATAAATTACTTCAAAATGTGGATTCTAGATATACCAACCGACTTCATCCAAAACATATTTTCATTTTGTATTAAGCAAATCATAAAATGATTGAATACTGTGAACCCCCAATTTTGCACCTCTAAAATTATTTATAAACTCTCTAAAATTGTCTGGAATATTTTTCTATTCAAACTGACACTTTTTGGCTCATGATCGGAGTTTCTGTACCAGACAACACTTTCCTAAAACTAATCAGATTTTTCTCAAAACTAATTGTTAAAATGTCCGACAATTAATCTCAGATCCATCGCCACTGACCGATAATTTTTCAGATTTCAGAATATCCCGAAAACTGACTCGGAAGTTTCAAAAACTAACCCGAAAACTGAAAAAGACCTGCAAATCAGATTCTAAAAGTCAACCGCCGCAGCACCTGACGGATCCGTCGGAATCTCTTGAGGCTCTGCCAAGTCATCCGGCGGCTGCCGCCGGATATGCTGGAGGAGCTGCCAAGGCATCCGGCGGCTGTCGCTGGACAGGCCAGCGGAGCCTCCAGGCCATCCGGCGGCTACCGCCAAACCCCCTAGCGGCGCCGCCGGGTCAGTCCGGTACTGATCCCCACCTGTATTCCAAAATTACCCTTTTGCCCCTCCAGTCTGATTTTTTTAACTTCAAAATGCCTTACCCTTTTGGACTTTTCACTCTTTCACTACCCAAATTACCGTCATCTCACTTTGTCTATAAATACCACCCCCCCCTCATTCATTTTCTACACACCTCAAGCATTTGTTGATTTGCTATCCACTTGCTTCCTCTCTCTTTCTCTCTTTAATTAGCTTTTACTCTCTCTAATTAATTAGTTAGTTAATTAAAAATTAATTTTAATTAACTAATTAATCTTTTTTTTTAATTCTCATCCACTCTCAATTAGTTAATTAATTAAAAATTAATTTTAATTAATTAATTAATTTTTTTAAAAAATTAATTTTTCACTCAAATTGATTAATTAATCTGTTTAATTAATTAAAGTTTGAGCAATCAAAAACTCTTTTTTCAAAATTATCTCATTTTTCAAAATGGAACTCTACTCTGGTAAAACCACTATCTCACCACTCAAACTCACCAAGAAGGTATAATCTCTTACCCTCACTCAAATTCCAAATTAAATCAAACTGATCAAATCTAATCGATTCCTAAACCCCTCCACCTCATAGTGGAATGAACTACATTGATTTTGATTCCCATTCAGTGGGGTACGTAGGCACGGTTGGAATCTGAATGCAAGCCTCAAATCCAAATCCCAACTAATTCCCTCCCCCATTTATTTTCTATGTAAATTTATGCTTTTTCCATGTAAATTGTAATTAATGTTATTTAGTTAATTATTTTTGGAGTAAATGAGCGATTTTGTGATTTTCCTAATACCCATAAGGGTTAGAGGAAATACTCTCCTTTACTTGTTGATGTTTAAATACTCGCTCTTTAAATACTTGCTCTTTATTTTTCCATCTGTCTCATAAATTATATCATGTTCATGCATTATGAATTGTCATCAATATCCGTCATCCATGAAATTATTTTTTAAAAGTCAAAGTCAAATTTAAAATGCCAAATCGAGATTATTCAAAATAAAAAACCTAATCCCTGAGCCCAGACTTAGTTCGAATATTAGTGATTTTATTCTTGGGTAAATTAATCTAAGATTAATAAATTGGAGTCAAAAATGGATTTTTCCTTAATTTTTTCCATATAAATAAATTAGGGTGGCGACTCCCGAATCTTTTTCAAAAATAAAAAAATCAATTTTTCGAGGCAATAGCCACTTTCAATCGTGAGTACCGAAACTCGTTCCTCAATTTCCCTTAAAAATCGCTTAGCCTCTCCTTAAGGCATAATCATTTTTCTCCGAGTGATGGGAGGGGTGCTCGGGCGAGACCTCACAAACACATGCTATGATATAACTTGGAAAAAGTCCAAAAACTTAAAAAAAATAATAATAATTAAATCAAAATTCATTTTGAGTAGACAAAGATCATAAAACAACATTAAATAATTAAATACAGAACTCCACAAACAAAATCCCAAAGAACATTAACCATATATAAGCTTCAAGTACACCAAAACAACTTCACAAAATTGAAAATAAACTCAAAAAGAAAAAAACCCAATGAACCGAAGACACTGACAAAACGTTAAAAAAAAAAGTAAAGCTTGTAAATAATCTAATTACTGTTAAAAGAGAAAGAAGAGATTGTATAGATTGATTTATAGAGATTTAAGAAAGTATTGAATTGGCGACTTACCTTGCCGGAGCGTTTGAGGTGGGCGACGTAGGCCTTAACGAACCTGTGAGGAGAGACGTCTTTCACCGTTCTTGCGATCTCCATTTTCTCCGTTATTGATGCTATTGGTCGCCGCTGCGCTGCTAAACTCCAATTGAGAAGGGAGTGGGTGTGTGTTTTGGGTGAAGAAAATAGAGAGGGTTTTGGTTTAGATTATAGATGTGAAAGAGGGGCGAGGAATTGTCATCGCCGGTTCTACTTGAACGGCGTCTTTCTTTCTTGGCACA
This sequence comes from Vernicia montana, assembly GCA_949750685.1. Classification (NCBI taxonomy): domain Eukaryota; kingdom Viridiplantae; phylum Streptophyta; class Magnoliopsida; order Malpighiales; family Euphorbiaceae; genus Vernicia; species Vernicia montana. The sequence continues at coordinate 5,387 of CATKHJ010609454.1, forward strand.
TCTGAAAACAAAAAATCTTAGAGATTGAGAGAGAGTAAAAAAAAAAAAATGAAAATGAAATAGCAGATCTTGGAGATAATTGACTTGCACAAATGCAAAGCAAACAAATACGGACATAATCGATGTGAAATGAGCAAAGAATGAGACAAGCGTCGCTAGGTATAGTTTTGGCTAGAATCGACAATCGAAAAGGTGGCCAAAGGAATTGTCTTAGATATGAAAAACAACATGCATTTATTTATTTACCCCTTACAAAATCAATTGCAAATTTCATTGTAGGAAGAACAGTGAAATCCACAAAGTTTTTATATCTTTTATATAAATAATTAATAATTAATAAGCAAAGTTAAGAATGGTTATACAATAATGATAATATTTGCATTAATAAGGTACATGATGAAAATAAACATAAAAATTTATTAATTTTTTAAATTGATAAATAATTTAAAAAAAATCTTAAAAAACCGACAATAAAAAAAAATTTGGAGAGAAATAATAATAATCGGGTACATGCAAACGCAGGGAAATCATATGTGGTCTTGTCAGAGTCAACGAGATTATTAATTTAATTAATTAATTCCATTACAGTAGTAGCATCAGATTATTCTATTTTACAGTGAATTTAAATATATATGGATCAACTGACGGCCGGCCGGCCGAGAAACGCATTAGTCTGAGTGTCTGACAAAGTAAAAGAGTTCACAGAAGACCGGCGACGTGATGTGGCGGTGCCGGTGATACTCAGTCTTTCAAATCAGCAACGCCAATACAGAACAAATATGTTGTAATTGCAGAAACCACTGAAATTACCCATTAAAGACTGAAACATGGCAGCTATGGCGCTTGACTTCTGTCCTTCTTTCCCAATTAGATTGACACGCTTCTGGTTCTGCCTCGTTTTTGTACTCTTCTCTTCTTCACTTTATGTAGTTGGGTTCGCTTTCTCCTTCAACTCTAACAAAGATACCACTTGTGATTCGCCCATTTCAACACAACCCGATCGCTTACTTGCTGAAAGTAATGTAACTATGGTACCTCTCTCGCTCTCTCTCCATCTTCAATCATCAACATGTACATTTGTATATAAATTTTTGGGTTTTTTTTTTTTTTTTACCATGGTCATGGTTGTTCTTTTCAATATATTTAAAAAATCAGATTAGACCTTTTAAAAAATTTTGGGAAACGTTTCGAGAGAAAGTTGTGGTTCATTCCTGTAAATTTTTTGTTCAGGTAAGGTAATACCCGTCAATCATCAGCAGGATAATACACTATTCGATCCTATTTTTGTATGTATTAAATGAGTTTAAGGATTTTACGTGTGTTTTTGTGAGCAGGACAGTGAGAGCAACAGTAAATGTTCAGAGAAGATTACTGAAGCTTCGCAACTTAGATGTGCATTTAAGATTCTAGATGCCGATTTCTTCGATGATGCTAAGGTTACTGATCAGAGAACTTCTCAATTTTTTTTTAAAAATGTGGATTATGGTTGTTTATTGGAAGACTTTTCCTTTAGGTTGTGGAGATTGCAAAGGGTGCGGTGGAGTTTAATTTACCTATCATCAAAGCTAATCGGAGATTAGTTGCTTCTGAGAATGGAGGATTGCATAACCCATCTTGTTTAGTTTTTAATTCAGGATGGACTCATGAGAATGTGGAAAAAGGCAGCAAAAGATTTAACTATCCTGCTCCTTCAGGCATACAGAGGCCAGAAAATGAAGAAGATATTGCCTTCATGAGTGTAAAATGATCACTTGATACTCGTTCATGGGTTATCATTCGCCTTTTTTTTCTCTCTTCTTTGTCAATTGGTGAATTTGGTTGGTCTCTGGCAGGTACTTGAGTTAGGGGAGCTCATTAGGACAAAGCAAATTACATCTCAGAAGCTCGTGGGAATTTTCCTGGAGAGGTTAAAGAGGTAAGCAACAGAGAAATTACAGTGATGGCCATCCATTGTAATTTTGAAGGTCTTTTGTTGATGATAATGATGCATTTGCTTTAACAACAGGTACAATCCTGTTCTTGAAGCTGTGATAACTTATGCGGATGAATTAGCTTATAAGCAAGCAAAAGAAGCCGATGAGTTGCTTGCCAAAGGAGTATATTTGGGTATCTTATCTATTCACTATTTTCACAATCTAAGAATAAGTGTCAATTCTTCCATCAAAATATATTTACCATTTTTGCCATATTGGTGAACCATTAAATTAATGTTCTTGGCCTAGGAATGAATTTGTAAGTGATTTTGACATAATGTTGGTTTAAGTTTAAAACCATACTTAACAGGTTAGTGTGCCTAGGATTTTGCTTGGTGGTTAGGTAGAATGGATGACCTTGCTTAGTTTATGTTTGTTTTGTTCATGCTTCACTTTGTTATTTTAGCTTGCTTCTTTTTATGTGATTTCATCTAACAGGACCTCTCCATGGGATTCCTTATGGACTGAAGGATATTATAGCAGTACCTGGATACAAGACAACATGGGGTTCAGCAAGTTTCAAACATCAAATTCTTAACATTGAAGCTTGGGTTTACAAGAGGTATCAAACTTATTAAAAGTATCTTCATTGCAATTAGAATTTAATGTTACATTGTTAATTCAATTTATACTATATTCAGGTTGAGGTCTGCTGGAGCAGTTCTTGTTGCAAAGCTTGTTTCTGGATCATTAGCATATGATGACATCTGGTTTGGGGGTAGAACGAAAAACCCTTGGAATATTGAGGAATTTTCAACTGGTTCATCAGCTGGGCCTGCTGCGAGCACCTCAGCTGGTATTCCTCTGGTCTTATCAGTTATGATGTTCATTGTTACTTTGCCTTGATGCCTTCCATTTGTTATCACGTACACTTTTGTAAGGATTCTGAATAAATGTTCGACAGTCTCATGAATGATTTAAGTTTGCACTGAAATCTTAAACAAGTACCAGGCTGAAATTATATCATTTCACTAGAATCACAAGGCAAATATCCTTTTCCATTAACCTTTTTTGGCAATTAAGAATTAGATTATTCATGAACAGGTATTGTCCCATTTGCGATTGGTTCCGAAACAGCTGGCTCGATCACATTCCCTGCATCTCGTTGTGGTGTGACAGCATTGCGTCCAACTTTTGGTACTGTTGGTCGAACTGGTGTAATGAGCATATCAGAAAGCTTGGTAATATCCTATGCTATTCTTTTCATAGTATTTCTCCTTTCATGAATAGTTCACTGGATGTAGAATCTAAATCACTTTTGTTTAACAGGATAAACTTGGTCCTTTCTGCAGAAGTGCTGCAGATTGTTCAGTTATTCTGGATGCTATTCGGGGGAAGGATCCAGATGATCTTTCATCAAGAGACGTTCCTTTTGATGATCCATTTTCTGTTGACATTACACAGCTTAGTGTTGGATATATGGATGATGCTGAAATGGAGGTTAGTAGGCTATTCATTTACTGTATACAGCACATTACTAATTCCAGGAGATTGTTCAACAAAAAGATTACCTCACACAAGCCTTTATCAGCTAATTGAATTAATGACACTGGATTGCTTTCTGTTGAAATTTCTTTTGCTAAGTTTGAGTGAATTTCATTGGGGTGACAATGCCAGGTTGTTCATGTGCTCAAGGAAAAAGGTGTTAAGATGGTGCCTTTCAAACTGAATTACACTGTTGACTCGGTCCAAGGCATATTAAATTTCACAATGGACGTTGAAATGTTGGCTCACTTTGATGAGTGGCAACGCACTGGCCAGGATGATGTTTATGAAGCTCAAGATCAATGGCCAACAGAGTTGCGTCGTTCACGTGTTATTTCAGCAGTTGATTACGTACAGGTATGTTTTCATTTATTGATTGAACAATTGATCATATGGTTTTCTAACAAGATTATACTTTTCATTTCTTCTTCTTTTTCTTTTTTTCACTATTAAGCCTTAAAATTTTGTAATTTCTTTGATAAAGTTAAGTGGCTTCTTTTTTATGCAATCCTTTTTTTTTTTTTTTGAAGGATTATGCAATCCTTTTTAAGACTTGCTTTAAGTGTTTATCTTCTTAATATGAAAAAGTATGCATTGTGATTCATTTGTCAAGAGCACAACAGGCAAAGTAGAAATGTTTGGTTTATCTGGTCTTAGAGTATATGGTCAGCAAGACTGGACTGAATTTTATACTTCAGGGTAAACCCATGTATTCATGTTGAGATGATCTTTTGTACAGGCACAAAGGGCACGGGGAATATTAATTCAGGAAGTAAAAAAGAGTTTCACAGTTGATGCATTTATTGGCAATGCAACTGATTGGGAAAAGGTTTGCTTAGGAAATCTTGTGGGCTTGCCTGTAATTGTAGTTCCAACCGGGTTCAAAAATATATCTAATCCACCTTCTGGGGGAAGTCAAAGGAGAACCACTATCAACACGGGCATTTATGCTCGTCCTGACCGTGATCATATTGTAAGCTTCTTTAATTATGTTAATGCATTTGTCATTTTCTACTGTAAAATTTTTTTAAAAAAAAAGTTGCATCTGTTGAATGGATTGATCTAAGACTCTTGTCATCAAGCTGATTAATCCTTTGTTTCTCCTTTGTCCAGGCTCTGGCATTAGCAATGGCTTATCAATCAGTCACTGATCATCATAAGCAGCGCCCACCAATTGACAATCTTGGGCCAAATGACAAGATACCTGATCCACCTACTGTCACTATCCCTCCCAGAAAGTTGCATCTATAAAGGTTTCAAATCCCACAACTTTTGTATCAACATTTTTGTTTGTGTCCATATGGTTATATAGATATATGGAAGGCAATGAAAACTAGAGTGGATGAAAATGGAAAAATTAATTAGCAATACAAAAAAGCCAGGATCGACCTGTTGAGCTTTTACTTCTTCACTTTTATAAAGACAATGGAAAAGTTTCCCTCTATAAATGAAAAAGTTTCCTGAGTTCCCCCATCCCCGTCGTTTTTTTTTTTACCAAAAAAAAAAAAAAAAAAAAAAAATCCTCGAAAAGCATTAATATCTCTACTAACTTATTTTTTAAAAAACATTTGATTTTTTTGAAAATTTAAATATTTGAGAAAACTAGATATACAATATCTGCACATTTGGGTTATCCACGAGGAATTTTCTAAGTATACTGGTGATTGCATGAACTTACCACGGAACTGCAGCCAATCTGTCGTTGAATGTATTTAACATTAGACAAATGGCGACCTTGCAACAACGAAGCACAGGGCACTGTCGTTTGATTGCATTTAATGCTGCATAAACGGCAACATTCAAAAACCATAGATTAAATGTTTTTGTCGGTTGTGTTGTTCGACAAATTTTATTAGAAAGCCCAAGGACAAGGCCTAATTGCAACAGGTCTACTGATTTAATGATTATCAAATCAAAATCCCAAACCCAACAACCTTTCTAACTTTTCGTTCGCTTTGTTTAAGTCATTGGGCCAAGACTTGCATTGAAAGCACTAAAACACGGCAAGTCTTAAGCCCATACGCAATCCATTGGACCTTGACAAAACACCTGGTTGTCGAACGACCTGTCGTTTCTTTATGAGATAATATATCCAAAATAAACGCTCAATTTGCTCTCCAATTTTTCTATATATATCCTATTTGTTTTAAAATCACCTTTTAAATCAATTTACAATAATATATATATATATATTTGAAGATCAATTCAACCTAATGTATAGTGAAAACAACATTGGCATTAACAGTTGTTTTATAATTACTAAACCAATATCACTGTTATTATTTACATCTTAATTACTGCAATGCTAAATAATATAATATATATATATGAACAGAAGTGCGTTGTACTTTAGAACATGGTATTTATATTTTATTCTGCGAATTGCTCACCAATTACTTCTTTTCATGAAAAGGTCGAATTCGAAATCGAAACAACATTTTATTAATTAATTACGTCATAAAACTCTTAAAAAAATTCAAATGCAGCCAAACTATGGAATTTGCTCAATTTCTACCCATTGTGAACTTCAATTTGGTTGGAGCTTAAGTGGAAAATTCCTTTTTATTCTCTAACGTATAAGTATTTGATTACTAATCTGAATTCTAATTGAGGGATTAATTTATGGTTAAATTGAATGCTCACAATCATGTATTTTTTTTTAGCATAATAGGAATCGAATCTAAGTCAATTACTCAAGTCGTATATATACTTATTATTAAATTATTTTTTAATATGCTCACAATCATGTAGTTACCAAAATATTATTGGAGATAATTTGAGAGAGTTATTGACATTCAAGTGGTAAATAATTCCTATAAGTAAAATTAAATTGAGTCATTAATACTCAAGTGTTAAATCAAAATATAAATTCCTAATTTGATGAAAAAAGGGCAACATTAAAAAAAAATAAAAAAGAAAAACTCAATTTGATCCCAAACCTTTAAAAAATTACCACCCTTATATAAAAGCAAATCAGGCGGTTCCTCCAAAGATAAAACTACCGCGTACCTAAACTTGCTTTACCTAACCTCTCTCTCTCTGTTCTGTTATTTTCAGGTAAAGCAAAAACGGTAAGGCGTGGGTCTAAAAAAAAAAAAAAAAAAGTGACTAGCGTCATCAACTTTTCCTTATCTGCATACTGCCTTCAGAGGATCCAAACCCAATCTTAAAATCTACTGTTGCTTCTCATTTTTTTTTGTCCTTTCAGCTGTACAGTTGCCACCTGCCAGACAATAATACAAGTAAAAACCTAGCAGTAAATTACATCAAAAATTACTGCAGCAATACAACAAGTCTGTGTCAAAATAGAATTATTATTATTATTTATTAAAAGTATTTGATGATTCAACTTTTAGGTGTTTGTTAAATATATATTTCTCTAATTCAATAAAAGTTGATTTATATGCTCTTTTGCCTTGCTTTTTATTAAATGCAGTTGAAGTTTGGTAGCCTTTTTGCCATGTTTTCATCACTAAAAATAGTAACACGCTTTTGTTTATCTGTTAAAAGGGATATGCAAAGCTTTTAAATGAAAATGAAATTCACTGTTAAAGAATTTTTATTGGTGAAATTAAAATTTCATTGGCCTATGCACAGAAAATGTTTATAATTTTCTTAAAATAATGTTTATAGTTTAACATATTTAATTTAATATTTTAAATATAATATTTAATTTTAATTATGATTATGATTATGATTATGATAATATCTTTTGAAATTATACATATCTCAAGCTCTTATTTTTAAAAAAACAATTAATTTGTTCTTTCGGATGGTTCTCCACCCTCTAGAGTCTAGACAGAAGAAAAAAAACATTACATGGTAAAAAAATAATAATAATAACCATTATGTTGAAATCAAATCAATTAATTTTGGTGTTAGGCACGTTAAATTCTCTGATTTACAAATTAAACAACCATAAAAGTAGTATTAATTAATTTTTGAAAAGGAACAGTGTCTGACATTCAATCAACCAAAAATTAAAAAAAATGCTAAATTTACCCCAATTATTTATATCAACTATTTACTACTTTATGTGACACAATGTATTTATGTAAAAATATTTCTATTTTTTAAAGATAAAAATATAAATTCATTAATATTTATTTAATAAGTGCATAATTCTATTTATTTTTACAAAAATCCTTGATTTGTCTTAATTTGTGATAATAATAAATCTTATCTGCTAGTGTAGATGAGAATCTAATAAAGGGTAAGACCTGCAAGTAAAAGAAAAAGGGGTCAGGAACTCCCTGGGGGCTATCCCAGTGATGAGGCTCCGACGCTCAAATTAGAGAGAGAGTAATGAGAGAATGTATTGAATTGTATGAAAATGAAAGTGATATGAACGTTACCTTCATATAGGGGAGAATGGGGATCCCCTGCGGGCACGTGTCCTACTAGCTTAAGCAGCTTACAAGCAGATTACTTTTTGATCGTATCAGAAGCCCCCCACTCCCTAGTCTGATCGAGACTATTAAAAAGCGGGCTATAGGAGTAGATACATCTTTTCATTGCTTGTGATTTATCTCTGCTATTTGCCATTTTGATTGCATATGGTGAGCTTGACATGATAGCTGTTAGACGCTTGAAGGATGATGAGAGCTGAGGAGCTCGGTATGAAGGCAGCAGGGTACCTGAAGGATGATGCGAGCTGAAGAGCTCGATCTGAAGGCAGTAGGGTGCCTGAAGGATGATGCGAGCTGAAGAGCTCGATATGAAGGCAGTAGGATACTTGAATGGCAACAGGGCGCCTGAATGATGATACGAGCTGAGGAGCTCGATTTGAAGGCAACAGGGTGCCTGAAAGATGATACAAGCTGAGGAGCTCGATATGAAGGCAGCAGCCTGAAGGATGATGCGAGCTAAGGAGCTTGATTTGAAGGCAGCAGGGCTCCTGAATGATGATGCGAGCTGACGAGCTCGATTTGAAGGCAACAGGGCGCTTGAATGATGATGCGAGCTGAAGAGCTCGATATGAAGGCAGCAGGGCGCCTGAATGATGATGCGAGCTGAAGAGCTCGATCTGAATGCAGTAGGGCGCCTGAAAGGTGATGCGAGCTGAAGAGCTCGATCTGAAGGCAGCAGGGCGCCTGATTGCTGATGCGAGCTGAGGAGCTCAATTCGAAGGCAGCAGGGCGCCTGAATGCTGATGCGAGCTGAGGAGCTCGATCCAAAGGCAGCAAGGCACCTGAATGCTGATGCGAGCTGAGGAGCTCGATTTGAAGGCAGCAGGGCGCCTGAATGATGATGAGAGCTGAGGAGCTCGATCCGAAAGCAACTGGGCGCCTGAATGCTGATGTGAGCTGAGGAGCTCGATCTGAAGGCAGCTGGGCTCCTGAATGATGATGAGAGCTGAGGAGCTCGATTTGAAGGCAGCGAGGCGCCTGAATGATGATGCGAGCTGAGGAGCTCGATCTGAAGGCAGCAGGGCGCCTAAATGATGATGTGAGCTGAGGAGCTCGATCTAAAGGCAGCAGGGCGCCTGAATGTTGATGCGAGCTGAGGAGCTCGATTTGAAGGCAGCAGGGCGCCTAAATGATGATGCGAGCTGAGGAGCTCGATCTGAAAGCAGCAAGGAGCCTGAATGATGATGTGAGCTGAGGAGCTTGATCTGAAGGCAGCAGGGCGCCTGAATGATGATGTGAGCTGAGGAGCTCGATATGAAGGCGGCAGGGCGCCTGAATGGTGATGCTAGCTGATGAGCTCGATATGAAGGCAGTAGGATAATGGAAGCTAAAGAGCTCAATCTGAATGCAGTAGGGTGCCTGAATGATGATGTGAGCTGAATAGCTCGATCTGAAGGCAGCATGGTGCCTGAATGATAATGCAAGCTGAAGAGCTCAATTTGAAGGCAATAGGGTGCCTGAATGATAATGTTAGCTGAAGAGCTCGATCTAAAGGCAGCAAGGTGCCTGAATGATGATGCGAGCTGAGAAGCTCGGTGAGGTGACAATAGGGTGCCTGAATGATAATGCAAGCTGAAGAGCTCAATTTGAAGGCAGCAGGGTGCCTGGATGATAATGCGAACTGAAGAACTCTATCTGAAGGCAGCAGGGTGCCTGAATGATAATGCGAGCTGAAGATCTCAATCTGAAGGCAGTAGGGTGCTTGAATGATGATGTTAGCTGAAGAACTCGATCTGAAGACAGCAGGGTGCTTGAATGATGAGGCGAGCTGATAAGCTCGGTGAGGAAACAATATGATTGCCACCTTATAGTGTGGTCTTATGGTCTTTGATGGTCTTCAGGTCTTCAATGCCACTTTATGTGGACTTATAGATTCCTAATAGCTTCAAATCTTCGTTTGATGTCTGAAACATAATTGTGCCTTCTTGAGAAAGGTCTTAGATAAAATTATACCTCACTGAGAGGCCTTAAAGAATTTGCCTCACTAATAGAGGAGGACTTTGTAAACTCGCAAAGCCCCCCACTTCCTGATAGAGGTATTCGGATATCTTGCCTCGTTAATCAAGAGCTTTATAATAATGTGCCTCGTCACTCGAGGGCTTAGATAATCATATGCCTCACGTAGAGGACTTTAAATATTTGCCTCGGTCATAGGACTTATATAATAATCTGCCTCGACTGTTGAGGACTGAGAAGTCTGACTCGCTAGGAGGTCTAATATAATAATCTACCTCGACTTATCAACGACTTTATAATAATATGCCTCGTCGAATTAGGGCTTTGGGAAATCCTGTTTCATCAATTGAGGATTTTAAAAATTTATTTCGCCGAAGGAGTTATTCGGAGTCTATGGAGAGATGGTAATGAAGTGAAGCTCTTCGGGAAGTAAAGCTCTTTGGCATGAGGCTCTTCAACTTGGAGTCTTCTTTTAACCTTTTGATCCCTTGGATTGCTCTTTAATTGAGTCTTTTTCTTAAGCCTTAGGTGAAGCTCATTAGATTCTTTGAGAGATCTGTATTCTTAAGGGTCCAACACCTAAATTCTCTTAAGACTCGATTTTTCTTTAGATGAACTGCTTCGTAACCGAAGGCTTAGATAGAGATGATAATAATAATAGTTTGCTTCACTTTGAATACTTGGAAATTCACCTCACTTAGAGGATTTTATATAATTTACCTCGTCGTAAGAGGTCTTCGGATAAATCTCGCTTCGTATGAGATCTTCAGATGAACTCACCGAAGGAGTTCTTCGGATGATTTGTTTTGTCAGCCGAAGACTTTGAAGCTTCGCTTTGCCAAAGAAGGTCTTCGGATAGATTGCTTCATCAGTCGAAGACTTTAATAATAATAATATATGCCTCGTTGATCGAGGGCTTAGAAATCCACCTCCTTAGAGGTCTTCGATAGTTTTTCTTGCCCGGAGGTCTTTGAGAAATCATGCCTCATCTATAGAAGGCTTAAATATTAATGAGCCTCGCTTGGAGGTCTTTGATAATTCACCTCATCAGTCGAGGTCTTTCAATAATTTGTCTCACTTGGAGGACTTTAAAAAACATGCCTCACGTAGAGGGCTTAAATAATCTGCCTCGTTGACCGAGGATTTTGATAATATGCCTCGCTGATCGAGGACTTATATAATATGTGAAGCCCCCCACTCCTTGGTAGAGGTCTTCAAATAATAAAGTGCCTCGCTCATTAGAGGACTTAAGATAATAATGTGCCTCTCTTCTGGAAGGACTTAGAAATCCACCTCGTCGCTCGAGGTCTTCATATGATAACTTGCCTCGCTGACCGAGGATTTAGAGAAAACTAGCCTCACTCATAGAGGACGTTAGATAATATGCATCATCGGTGGAGGACTTATATAATCTACCTTACATGGGGGGTCTTCAAGAAAACTTACCTCATTGATAGATGACTTAAATAATAATGTGTCTCGTTGGATAAAGGCTTATATAATAATAATGATGTGCCTCTCTCATGGGATGACTTAGAGATAATAATATGCATCTCTCATAGGAGGACTTAGAGAATCTACCTCTTTAGAGGTCTTCATATAATATGCCTCACTAATCGAGGACTTTAAATAATTTGCCTCGCTCATAGGGAGGGCTTTGGCCTTACCTTAACAAGGGCTTAGGTGCATGAGGAAAGGTGTTAGCTGGAGAGCTCGATATGGAGGCAACTGTATGCCTAAATAGAGATGCGAGCTAAGGAGCTCGATATGGAGGCAGCTGAGTGCCTGAATAGATATGCGAGCTGAAGAGCTCAATCTGGAGGCAACTGGGTGTCTGAATAGAGATGCAAGCTGAAGAGCTCGATATGGAGGCAGCTGAGTGCCTAAATAGAAATATGAGCTGAGGAACTCAGTCTGAAGGCAACTGTGTGCCTGGATAATGATACGAGCTGAAGAGCTCGATCCAGAAGTAGTTGTGTGCCTGGATAATGATATGAGCTGAAAAGCTCGATCCTGAAGCAGCTGTGTACCTAGATAATGATACGAGCTGAAGAGCTCGATCTGGATGCAGCTGTGTGCCTGGATATAGATGCTAGTTGAGGAGCTCGATTTAGTGTGCCTCGCCTAAAATGAGGTCTTAATTTATTTTTTTTCTTTTCCTCTTATTTTTTTTCTTTTACAGGTACATTTACATTGCAATAATATTTGTAAAAATAGAATAGCTTGTCTTCGGACAACTTCTTTTGTTTGTGTACCTTGTATAGTTTCTGTAGTTGAGTAACTTTTGTGGAGGGCTGAGAATTGCTTTTATGTTTGTCTTTAATTTTGTTTGTATTTTTGCAGACGTCATCAACTACTTATTTTCCCTTCTTCAAAGAATAAACAACTTATTGTTTCTTTTGTCTCACTTGGAGAACTGAAGCATTTTACCTCATTTGGAGGGTTTAAGTGTGCTTTGGCCTTGTCTTGACAAGGAATTTGTCTTCGTCTTGACGAAAAAAATACCCCACCTTGATGAGGTATTTGGCATCGCTTTGACGAGGGCTTTGGCCTTATTTTGACAAGGGCTTTTTTTTCGCCTTGACCAATATAATACCTCACCTTGATGAGGTGCGTCACCTTGATGAGGTGCCTCACCTTGATGAGGTCTTTGGCCTTGCCTTGACAAGGGCTTTTTCTTCGCCTTGATGAAGATAATACCTCACCTTAATGAGGTCTTTGAGCTCACCTTGACGAGGGCTTTGATTTCGTCTTGACGAAGATAATACCTCTGTTTGATGAGGTCTTTGGCCTCGCCTTGACAAGGATTTTTTTTTTCTTTGACGAAGATAATACCTCACCTTGATGATGTGCCTCACCTTAATGAGGTCTTTTCTCACAGACGGCGTCATTCTGATAAGAATAAATCTTATATGCTAGTGTAGATTTTGATCTAATGAAGGGTAAGACCTGCAAGCAAGAGAGAGGGGTCAGGAACTCCCCGGGGGCTATCCCAATGAGGAGGCTCCGACGCTCAAGTTAGAGAGAGAGTAGTGAGAGAATGTATTGAATTATATGAAAGTGATATGAACGTTACCTTTATATAGAGGAGAATGAGAACCCCCTACGGGCACTTGTCCTGCTAGCTTAAGTAACTTACAAGCAGATCACTTTTTGGTCGTATCAATTTGCTTTATTTTTTATACTTTAATTTTGCTACCATGTAATACATAAGTACAAATATTTATTGTGCTGTCTATTTATTTTCTTAGTGTATGAAATGAGACCAATAATAATAGATAAGATTACTTGTATGCAGTTTATATAAAACTGAAAAAAAAAAGTATAATTTTTTATATTATAATTTATGAAGTGCTGATGTGGTAAGATTAATGATAATATAAAATATTGAGTGGTAAGTGTAGCATTACTCCAAAAATTAGGTGGTGATTACTTTTATCAATTTAAGTGCTAATAATTATAAACCTAAAAAAAAAAATTGCAAAAGCTAATTAACGGTGAATAAATTACGACAACTCTAAAAACAACATTAATGAGACAAAAGCACAATCCATTTAGAAACTTTCAAACAAAAAAACATAAAATATTACTTAGGATCCGTTTGGTTCAAATGAAAAAAAAAAGAAGTAAAATTCATTTACAAATGAATTATCATGTTTGGTAAGCAAAAATTAAAAATATGAAATTTAATTGAATGCCACATAATTATATTTGATACAATTTTAAAATAATAATTCATTTGCTTTTTGTTCCAAAAATATCCATACTTTTTCTCTAAATGATTATTGAACTCTATCAAGAAATAGAACAAAATCCATGAAAAAGTATACATCTTAACTTGATATATAGATTAGGGTTTTACTTGGATATCAAAATTATAATTTTAAATCAAGCATCACTAACCTTTGTCAATGAGATGAAATTGACCGTAGTACTTGATAAAAAAGTGAAGTTCAACCTTGATGATTTGAGAAAATGAGAAGCAAAAGAATGAGAGGTGAAGAGAAGAGGAAAAGACATTGTATATTAGAAGTAGGGCTGAACGTGAATATTAAAAGTTTCGAATTGAACAAAATAATTGAACCGAAAATATCTGGAATCGAATCGAACTGTTGACTTTTTTACTTTTTCAATACTGAAATGGACTGAGTGAAATATTTTGGTACAGTGATGAATATTAACATATATCTGGATCGAGAACCGGACTGAACTGTACCGAATTGAATTGAACTGAAATAACTGAATTTTTTTAGTTTTTATTTATAATATATAAGTAGTGGTAATTGAATAATGTATAGATAACACAAAAATTATAAGCTTATACATGACATTATACCAATAATTAAATTATATCAAAAGAAAATTTAAATAAATTATAAATCTATAATTATAAATGCATATACCTCAATTCAATTTAATATAACTATTGATATTTATATAACTTACTTAAATATTAAGTTCATTAAATTCGTATTAATGAAAAATTAGTAATATAATATGGATTAAGTACAATTAAATATTTTAAATTCACTACATATATGTTTTAGAAAAAAAAAAAAAAAAAAGCTTTTAATATATGTTATGATTAATTAACGAGTAATAATAAGAAAATATGATGTATTAGTATATAAGTTCAGTAATATTGTCATTTTAATTATAATTATATTTATGTGATATTAATAAAGTTTTATATTAAAATTTTATTAGTATCTAATACTCTAATTTTTAAAAATATTTTTTTATTAATTAACATTTATGGAATACATTATCAATAAAAAATTATTTATAATAGACTAATAATTTGTATAAAAAGTTAAAAAGTGATTATAACTTATAATAAATTATTTATTAGCTTTAAGTAATATATAAATCAATATTAAAATTATTTGAATTTAGTAAAATACTAATATAATTATATTTATATTATATTTTTAGAGTAATTATATTTTTTTTCTTGTTTAAAATCATTGAAAAATTCTGAGTTTTGATTGATTTTGTTTATATAAATTAACAAATTACATTTTTTTTTTCAAGATCTCTAAATCTGTATTGCATTTGATTGGATTGGATCAGAATTGAAATATTCGATCCCATAATTGTATTTCGGGACAATATAATACGAAAATTTTTTATTTAGGTTTTGGTTTCGGTTCTCCACAAATTAAAATTTTCGAAGTTCAGTTCAGTTCAATTCCAGAGATTTTCAAATCTCTGGATTAGACCAAACCGTACTCAGCTTTATTTTTAGTACAATTCTATTGCTGTCTATAAAAAATTTAAAAAAAAAATCTCTCTTAGAAAAGAGTGATGAAATAATTTTATGGTTTTTATCTATCAGAACCACCTTTTTTTTTTTTTTTCAAATTGTTAAATAATAAAATTAAATATGTATGTATATTAATAATATAATTTTCCTTTGATAATTGAAAAAAAATATTCTAACAAATTTAATATTTTACTATAATGTAATAGTATCATGTGGACAATATGAATATAAGTCTTTTTTGGGTAGAAAAAATAAATAAACGAATATTTTTAATAAATAAAATTTTAAAATGTCATTTATTATGTATAAACTTAGTGTATGAGACGAAAAATATATTCATATATATAGGTAAAGACTCTTAACGGGTTACAAAAATAAGTGAGTTACGTACATATATTGCTAAAGTATATAAGTGTTCATAATAGTTAAGATTATCATTAAATTAAAAAAGTAGCGATGGGACTAATCAACTTTATTCTTTATATTAATTAATAATTTAGCCATCTTAACCAATAAAATTTTAGTCTAGCCCTAAGACCAATATCTTCACTATATTTACTGTTGGTTTAGCAATTACCATGGTTTTCTGATATGATCCAGTCTTATAATCAATAAAAATAGAGGATTACGAATTAAAAGTTTAATCGAAATTAAATGTTTAACTGAAATCGAATTAAAATTTTTAAATAATATCATATATTTATTATTTATATGTTTAAAATAAATATAATATATTAATAAATATTATTTATATCAAGTGTTTGCTGATATGTATGAATAACGCACGTTATATATTCTAAACGAACGTTATAGTCAGACAGAAAACAAAGTAATGTTTGTTACATATTGTGAACGCTCATAACGAAAAATACTAAGTTTAGAGGTGATCCAAATTAATTTATAAACCGATTCTCAATTTTTTTTTATTAAAGCGACTGGATCGGATCGGATTTGACAACCGTTGGCAATTACAAATCCTAAACAAACTCTTTTATTATTTATTAATTACATTATTATAGGCAGATGCTGACCCATTTCAATGATGTTATTTAATTAATTGTTTTGCCTGCTTTTATTCTAAAGGACCTACAAACTACAAAGTGCAATGAGTGGGTAAATTATCGTTTCCAAGTTACAATTAATTATTTTTATAATTTTATTATAACAAAGAATCAACTTCATCTGCCTCCTCAAGAAACCTATACTCTTTCTCTATGAAAATGGCTATATTTCTCTTGATCTATAAGACATATTTTTAATACATTCTTAATTGCTATAGGACATATTTAATCGATTCATGAGACACTAATAAAGCAATCAAATTACTCTTATAATTGCATCCTCCCCCAAAAAAAAAAAAAAAAAACACTTATAAACCATCACTTTTATTTATTTTTTTAATTTGATATTAAGAGATTAAAAGAAAATATGAAAATTAAAGAGATTAAAAGAAAATTTTAAAAAAGTTTCTAATTTAATTAAGAAAAATAAAATAATATTTGTGGCTGCTGGGATTCGAGCCCAGGTCTTCACGGCCACAACGTGAAATTCTTACCACTAAACTACAGCCACTTGTTGTTTTTAATGTAACATTTTATGTTACTATAATAAAATTTAACCTTCCCAACTTGATCTCAACTTTGTTTTCAAATAGAAATTCTTGTTAAAAGTTTTGAACGAAGTCCATTTTATCTGTATTTTTTTTTTCTTACATCACTTTTTATATATAATTTTGTTTAATGTATAAATGTATATCTTACGTATACACAATTGTAGAGCATAATCAATTTTTACTATATTATAGAATATACCATATAATCCATGAAAATTGGGAAGGACAAAAAAGTAAAATGTTAAAAGGACTAGAGTGTAGAGGTTATGGTGTGTGTTAATAGCTTGGAATTTCAAGTCAAATCAAGGGCTTTACATGTTTCGCTTTCTAGGAATAATTTGCATTTTATATGTTTATATAAAATTAACTTATCAAAAAACCTTTTAATTATTACATAAAAGAAGCAATTTCTACCATCCAAGAAGAGGGTGATCCACTTTGATTTTAGGTTTTGATAAGATAAGCACACACCTTAACTCCTTTTCATTTCCTGTTTTCTCTTTTGGGGGTGATTAGTGGGGCCCTAAAAGGGTTTAAAAATGAAAATCACCACTAAATTTGCATATCAAATCTTTCCTCTAGTCAATTGCCAGGCCAGAATTAGTCAGAAAACTATGAATTTTCCACAAAAGTCTTGGTCACTTCAATGCCAACAAGAATATGCAATTTTGGTGGCTAATAAGGCATGATGGGGTTTGCCAACTTGGGACCTTTTGCATCATCAAGTCACAAACTACAAAACTAAATGCAAGTGGAGGCATAAATATACCATCAACTTTAACACATGATATTGATAAAAGTACATATTGCCTTTCTAGGACGCATTGATGTGCCAATTACCTTGCAAGTTGTAACAAAAAGGTTTCTCATGTTATAGCATTTGGCATGCCACCTATCATTTAGCATGCCACAACTAATAATATTGAATGGGCAGATGCATTTATGCTTATTGTGCATATGAAGATCAGATCAACCTTATAT
The DNA here is from genome assembly GCA_949750685.1 of Vernicia montana. Lineage (NCBI taxonomy): Eukaryota > Viridiplantae > Streptophyta > Magnoliopsida > Malpighiales > Euphorbiaceae > Vernicia > Vernicia montana. The sequence goes on from CATKHJ010609454.1 coordinate 23,069, forward strand.
TGTAACCAATTCAAAATTTTCTGTACTCATGTACATTTTCTGCACAAAGAAAACAAAAATGGATGAGCCATTTCATGCTCTAAAGTTGGTCACCTTGCATCATTTTTAGCGGACAACTTATGTACAAGTAATCAACCTATTGAATATGAAACGTTGAATTTGGCACTGAACCTGTACAGAAGATGGTGCAGCATTGAGCTGCATATCTACTTTTCACTTACATGCCGCATGGTAAAGCTCCATGTATTCAAGAGCAGGCTTATTCCAAGACCAGTCTTGCTCCATCACAGTTTTACATAACGAATTAAACCATTCCCGACCATCATACCAAGCAGAAATTGCCCTGAAAATTTCATTGGAAAAATAGATATTACCTTATAGAAAAACACTACAACCTTATATGCATGTGTGCTCCCTTGCACATGCATGAGAAAGAGAGAAACGGACCAGGGTGGGGGCAGGGATGATAACCAAAAATATTTGAACACTTTCCAAGCACAAGTAACCTAAACAAGTAACTTCAACATTTGGCACCCAAAAAACTTTAACTTTCTTCATGATATTTACTTGAGATATTGCAGAAAAACATGAAAAGTAGAAATTTTCCAAAGGATAAAACTTTTGTCAAAAAGAATAATAAATTGCTTTATTAAGTTGGTTGAGAGCTGTAGGCACTCCTTAGTTGCTCGCATTTGAAGTCCAGTTAAAAGGGACTAATGATTTTCTTGTATTAAAAATTGTACTTTGGGGGAAAATTAAAAATCACCATATTTACCACTCTAATAAACGAAGCCAGCCTCTACTCACCTATTTAGAGCATAATCAATGCCAGCAGCATCAGCTCCATCAAAATTAAATCCATTTGGTTCAAGACCTTGTGCTTGTGCTCTCTCTTTATCATGGTCAACATCAAACACAGTGTCATATAGTCCTACAGAAGAAAACATCAAAATGAACAGTTAAATACATTGTCTTTACTAGGTACTTACCAAATAAATGTTAGATTTTTCAAGTAGCACTACATAATTAAATGTATTTGCATGAAAAATGGAAGTAATTTTTTGTTGGATAGATGCAAGAAAAGACCCGATATCCAAGAGATGGTTCCTCTTCATCCTCCACTATAGATACCCCATCCCTAAAACTCCATAAACATTTACTTTTGGATGGGAGAGGGGGCTTAGAATGGCCCTATCACAAAATGGTGAATATTTTGAGAACTATGAAAAGGTGAAATGTTTTGTGAATTTAAAAGGAAGATCAAGAGTGAACACCCACAAGGAAAAAGCAATGCATATAAAAAAAATGCATCCAGTGCCGTAATTTGGACTGAAGCAAAAGTTATAGGATCTGGCAAATCTCTCAGCTGGGTACTTATGATATAGCCATATTATGCAAGTAGTTGAATGATACATTATAAACACTATGTATGTTGCAAATCTAAGGAGTGAATGATAATGGTTAAGACTTCAAAATTTTAATGAATAATTCAATAGTCAAAATGTCTCAACAGGAATGGACAAACCTCCAGTTTTTCGAACAACAGGTATTGAACCATATCTCATGGCTGTAAGTTGGGTCAGTCCACATGGCTCGAAAATTGATGGGACTAGGATGAAATCAGCACCTGCATATATCTAAACAAAAACAAGAGAGAAAGAGAAGAAAGCAGTCAGCACCAAGTTGCAGATATGAGATGTAGATGTGCATCCAAACAAAACTTGAATATTTAAAATTTCAAGAGAATACCAAGTGCGATAGTGGCTCATCATAAGTCAAACAGAGGCGAGCACGGTCAGCATGAGAAGAATGCAATTGGTTGGCCAAATTCACAAAATCATTCTGGATGCGAGGGTCTGGAGCTGAACCAAGCAATACAACCTGCAAACACAAATTCCACCAGTTTAGGCACAAGAATGCTAACATGTTACTTGCTTCATCATATACACCCAACAGAACCATCCAAATAACTTGGCTCTAATGATGAACTTCATAATTTTTACATGTAAATGCAACTCATAGCCATCACAACATTATCTCCAATAGGATGGACCAAAAAAGAGTGCACCAGTTGGATTATTCACTTGGTAGGATACATCAATTTAGCCCCATCAAGATCTAAGTGCTGAGTAAAAATTCTAGAATAAGATAACATGTTCTAGAAAGCAGAATTAATGATTACTCACGCAGAAATAATGACCTAAAATCAGTAAGGGCCACAAAGGAGTTTACTCTCCCAAATAGGACATTGACCTAATTGTTAACCAGTACCCATTGAGTAGGTTAAGCTCAAAGAAATATTCTGGCAAATTTGAATAGTTTTCTACATGACTTCTAGAATGAAATGTTATTTTAATTTAATGGTCCCCCCAACATTCACATTTCAATTCTAAGCCTATATTTGGGGGATATCTTATTGTCATGATGCACCTAAATCTGTGAATGGAACCACAATCTCTGCTGCTAGCTTGCATTCAGAGATCTGATGACAGATAAGCAAATTCATTTCATGGTGTTTTACATGTTGATAAATAGTGAACCACAAAATAAATGTGAAAGTAGAAGAGAACACTAACTTGTCCATTACGATCTAAGGTTCGCCAAATTGCATGCTTGATGAGATGGATTCCTTTCTGATGTGTTAGGCGAGTAATAATCCCCACTAAAGGGAGATCAGCTTTCTTTAAACCAAGCTTTTGCTGCAAAGCCTCTTTGGCAGCTCTTTTGCCTTCAACAACATTCTCAGATGTGTAAGGTACCTGTAATAAACACTTATATTAGGCACAACTCACTGGCAAAAGTTATAAGAATTTCCAAAGAAAATACATAGTGAAAAACACGAGAAAATATATATTTGGTTCCAATATGACCTGTACCACATTGAAAAGCAATCATGAAGAAAACCAAGGTCAGCATAGAAAATTAGAAATTTCACCCTAAAAAGGTTAAACTCTCACATGCTTGCATAGCATTATGCCAAATCAAGCTTTTCAAAGTCAGAATCAATGACAGTTCCCCACTCTCTATGAATCACCAACATGACAAGAATTTTAACTAATTGCAATCAATGGGAAGGAAAATAAACAAACCTACAACATACAAGATCATGCAGTTGGCAGACAGACCATTCTTTAATTTTGCTAATTCATGGATACAAAACATGGAAGCATCCGTAACTATGGCCTATATCATGCATGGAAGTGGATTAGATAAGGTTAAAGGATGGAATATAAATGAAAGTTAACCTCCTAACTTTATTTGGGAGTTTATTTTAGGATGGAAGAGAAGATTAAAGAAGGTTAAATATTTACATTCATTAACCTCCTAATATCCATCTTTCTTAAACCATAAATTGGGGGTTAAAGGGAGTAATGTAAAGTTTAAAACACTTCATCCATTAACCTCTTACTCTTTTCAAAACTCTCAATGGGAGTAGATTAATTAACTTTTATGTACATTCCATACCATTCCACTATTTTATTTTCATTAACTTTCTATTCCATCTCCCTTAAAACTCTCAGGCAATGCTTTAAATTGAAAAACCATTTGTCAAAGAGATTCAAAAACAACATTGCAATCCACTTACAGGAATGAACTTGTCATTATAAGGATCCCATATGTCTGGGTCAATTCCATTGAGTATACCATGGAATTTGCCGAGATGAGAAGCAACTGAAGGATTTCCAGCAACCTCCCTTGAATATGTGGGGGATACCTACCAATATAACAGTAGATAACTCAGATATCACTGCAGTATATGGATAAAACTGTGAAAATATCACAAAGATCATATGCTAGCTTCCATTTTGTTGCTACAAATGCGTAATTGTACCTTTGAAGACATTATATACACTATTCTCAAGATATTGAGAGAAGAGTGAGTAATGCAATTACTAAGATATATCAACAACGTGATCAGAAAATTATTTAGTTTCAATGGATGCTGGAAACCAGTCAATTACTATACTTAAATCTAACTTTATGAAAAAAAAATCAATTTGTATATAGAGGAAAGTATGTCAATGTAACTTCTTTGACTAGGATGATATCCCACGAAAGCAACTGTCATAGAATGAATCAATACAGTTGTAAAATCATGTAAAGAAGACTAAGGAAATTATAAGCACTCACAGTAGTAGACTTGTCAGAGTATGCCATAGCTTTTCCAATGTTGCCTGCCCCAAATTCAAGGTTGTGAATTGTGAAGACAACCCGAGCTTTGCTAAGACCATAGTGCTTATAGTAGTCCTTAAACAACCATGCAACTGGAGCACTAGACCAATCATGACAATGGATAATATCCTGCAAGTATAAAGCACCTCTTAACATAGATGTCTTAGAATGGAACAATTAGACATATGCACATATGCATGAAGTGAAAAAAATGGCAGATTTAATCTGATACCTTAAAAAAGGCTGCAGTAACACTACGGGAGCAAAAGAACAGCAAAAGTTGGTTTTGACAATTGCACACATAAAATATTTTGCTGAATAGCAACTTTTTATAATTAACTGTTTTGCACCTATCACTGTGCTTATATGTGTGGATACACATGCTGGCAGTCATTTGACACTGTCAACATGCATAGGGAGGCAAAACAGTCACCGTTAATGCAGCAACTGTTTCAACATAATCCTAGTTCCTAGTGGCCTATATTGTGAAATTGAAGTGGCACTTTCAGTTTAAAAAACATTAATGAGGATTGTAACAATGGAAGGCATCAAAAATTCACTAAGTATATCTGTTTGTCAATGTTTATTATTGAAACACTAATGGACCATTGTATGATAGCGTCAACCATATTTTACCATTCACCCAAGAGAAAAATATCTTGAAAACAATTTATAACCATTTTACAAAAATAAGTTATTGAAGAATTAATAATGGGTAAAGTCAGAAAACTTACAGGATGAAATCCACTTTGTTGCAAGAACTCAAGAGCTGCATGACAGAAGAAACCAAACCTCTCCCCATCATTCCGGCAGCCGTATATGCAACCAGTCGAAAACATCCTGCAATGGAAAGTGATCATGAATATTGTTTGAAATTTTGACAAATGCGACGTACGAAGTTTGTGGAAAGGTACATTAAAAACAGTCAAGATACAAAAAGACATTTAGGAAAATAGGTAGAGATTTATGTTTATTTTCTCTGAATTTTCATACTTGCAAGAACAGGTTCTGACCCTGAATAGTTCAAATTATACATTGCAAGAAAGTTCCCTGTTTAACTGGAACATAAAAAAGTACAAGCAAAGACATTCAAAACTAACCATTAAAGCTGAGATTTTTATGCCCTCTGCCAAAGTAAATCTTGGAAAAAGAAAAAAAAAATCCAAGCAGCAATGACGCTGATATTTTCAATATGTGAAACTGACAACAAACTATATCAACGCGCTTATGGATCCATTTAGCAAATGGACAGTGCATATTATATTTTCAAAACTTCAATTCATCAAATTTAGCCTCATCAACTGGATGAATAATAACCCAAACCTTCTAGAGGACATGATAATATGAATGGGAGGCAGCATTTATTTGGTTGAATACAAGTCTTAAGAGCAATTATAATTATAACAAACTTCCTTCTAGAAAATTATTTGCAATATAACAAATTAGAAAATTAGTCACAAGGAATCTTGGAAAATTTAAGGGTGCAGCAGCACATAGAATTACCCATTCTGAGGCTCCAAAAAATAGACGGAAAGGCCTTCTACTTTCCCAAACCATACTTTTATTTCTGTACCACCCCAGGAATAGCTTTTCTGATAATGAAAGTCCTTCACCTATTTTAGAACATGCACATTTGATGAATTAGAATTATTCAAAAATTCAGGCCACATAAATTTAGAAGCATCGCAGCAAATTGTTGAATAAAACTGCATTTTTGTCATATGCCACAAATAGTTCTATTCCTGTGTATCAATTTAATTGCATGAAAGTTGGTTATTATCACATAACAAGCAGAAGATTACACAAAATAAGCACATGTTTAGATAAGTGCCAAATTATGACTGAGGTGTTTTAAAGGGAAACTTATACTTGCATAGGATTAGGAATTATCCTATAATACACTTTTTAATCAAGTATTGAATGAAAAATCCATATATCAACAATCTTCATGAGAGAGACATTAAATAATCAAATATAGGTACCACAATTTCTTCAATAATGAAAATGATATAAACATACAAATTAGGAATTGAGACAAAATCTGTAGTTATAATAGAAAAGAAAAAAAAAGTAGGATTAACTACAGTAAAGAAGCATGAAGCTTACATGGCTAAGGTTCATACAGTCGTATTTTGGGAGAATGATGTCCACAGTGTGATTTAAATCTTGAACAGCACGGGAGAGACTAGTCACAACATCTCCAAGTCCTCCAACCTGCAACAGGTATTACATGATTTTCTAAGACTATTGTGGCAATTTTTATCTGGCAAACACAAATTATAATTAATGTTTTAAACATATACATATTTTCAAGCATATCTTTCATGTAAACGATCATTACTCGAGCACGTGATTTTCATTAAGCTCCAAATGACAAGTTCCTTTGGCATCAACTTTCCACTTAATTCAACACATGATAATCCCTAGTGCCAACACTTATTATTCCGCGCTAGAAAAATATAGTCTCATTGGTGCTACAACCAAACACTGGCACAAGGCTACTTCAACTGTGACAGTTGAGTACCACCATAGTAATTATTGTCAAGCTGCAAACTTGCACAATGTAATGCTCTTGCTGAAACACCTGATTATGGCTGCCTAGATTTTTAATTGTTATATACCTATCCATGGCAATAAAACATCAGAAAAAGTCTATTTCCAGATGAGTAAACTCTAGATAAGGTTAGCAGATGCTCTGCACAACTATTAAATAACTAATGACTAAAAATTACCTTTGCGATTGGGGCCATTTCAACAGCAACATGCACAATATGCATTGGTGGCTCTTTCATAATTCCTCCAAACACAGGCACATGGTAATCCATGCCATCTCTGTTGTCAAAAATTCCACCTTCTTCCCTCTCAGAGAATACAAAATCCATCATGTATGCATCTAATGGAACCTTGACTGGGAAAAAAACCATAAGACAACATTTGTAAATATTTTTCCTGAACAACTCTGAATTCAGGAATCAAATTTTGATTTATAAGACCAGACACAAAAAGCAGAGGGAAGGCTGCATATAATAGATGACTCTCCCCTAACTGTTGAAGCAGGGAAGCATTGTGCAAGGAGGACACCATTTTTTGACAGGATATAAAATTAAAGTGATTTGTAGTACTGAAAATTGGTATCATGTTGTATAAACTCGCCAACAGATGATTGATCTGCCTTCCTAAAGATGTACTGAGCTAAAATGACAAATGAATAAGGGATATCTGATCTGAAAATTGGATATGAAATGCAATAAAACCAAAAACAAGTAATCCATGAACCCAACAATAACTCTCAATTTCCACAATAACAAATAAAAAATCTCATCATGCATCAGTAACCCAGCTAACTTCTGAAGTTCACAGATATCAGAAAAATGCAATCATAGAATGACTATTACAGAATTTAAAAACAGAATAAAGTACCCTGTGTAACAAAAAATGGAGAGAGAGAGAAAGAGAGAAACCACCATATTTAACAGTCTTTAATTAAATATATAAACAAACAATACAAACACAATGATTGTATTGCTATAAGAAAGATAATACAACTAGAACTGAAAATTTACCATTGGCTTTGACATGAGAACCATTATCGGCAGGCAACATTTTCTGAGGTGGCAATGGGCCTTTTCGATGGGTCCAACGATTAAATGAACATTTGAACCAAACTTCAGATTTACCATTCAGAACTGTGTTAGCAGGATTGTAGAAAACTGTCACAGGACTTCCTGCCTGAACATCAAGAGGGTCAGTATAGACTATATGCTTTTGAGACAGCAGAAACCTTTTCAAAGTTCTCTCCTTTCTTTCAGCTTTAATACGTGCTGTTTTTTCAGCCTGTAACAATTGAGAACAGGGATTACCATACTTGGGCAATGGAACATTACATTGAACAATGAGATAAAGTTTTCACAAAATTTAGCTTATAGCAGTTTAGATGTGGGAGCAGCAAAAAGGCACCCATCTTTAACAAGTCCACAAGCCCACTTGTCATGAAGGCAAAATTAGTCTAGATGGACATAGTAGATGCAAATCAAGTGACTGGTCCATGAAGCCCCAACGTTCTGCACAATTTTTTTCCTTTTGTGCTTGTGTTGAAGGTGGTAAAAGGTCAACAGCAATACCTTTAGAGGCAACAGGAAGGAAGATCTTCATCTTAATCATGCTTAATATTCTAGATTCTCGTCTAATCACTTTGAACGTGACAAAAGAACTGACCTTGGCACGTATAGCCTCCTCTCTTAACCTCCTCTCCTCCTGTAGCTTTAGATATATCTGGTGTTCTTCCTCAACCCAAAACAATTCTTCAGGAAAGGGTTTTGGGAAAATTGCATGGAAATCTTGGCGATGATTGTTATCATATACAATGGCACTCTGAGGTGGACCATCAGCAAAGACCCAATCCAAGACAAGGGCTCGATCAGGTACAATAACTGCAGAAAAATGTTTGCAGAAAAAAAAAACTGATATAATACAAGTGATGCCAACAGCAAAAGTTAGATTCATATGGAGTCAATAAATTTGTACTCAAAAGAAAAGAGCATTTGAAGTCTTTTCTACTTATCAAACTACATGAATAAATTAATAGATAAATAGAGAACAATAAATTAATAGATAAATTAAAATGCCATGTCTCTCTTTCTTCTGTTACTCCTACAAGATATGAAAGAAGATTGAAATGTCATGTAATTGTACAAATCTAACTTAGATCACCAAAAAGCGCAGCAAATGGATAACAAAAGAAATATCATCCATCAAAACCAGAAATTCTCTGGAAATGCCAAGCCCCCAAATCATTGATCCAAACATTCAGATCTCATTATCTGATAAAGATTTCCATACAAAAAATAACCATTTCTTGCCCATTAACATATGCACATCAGGATCACTTTTAATGCAAAAGCTAAAAACTACAAACAATATCATTTTATTTCAGCAATGTTCAAAGTGTACTTATTGTTTTGTTCACTCAAAGTGGTTGTGGAGTTCCCCAAGAAACTAGTGCAATAGGCACTCTGAGTGCCACAACATTCAACAAGAGAACCTTCAATACATAAGAACTCATGCAACAGGTTCGCTGTTAATCATTTTCAGTTGCTTATGGGAACACCAAGATCTTCAGGTGCCAACTTCCAGCACCCTGCTACATTCATCAAAAGAAGCTTGAACACAGAGAAATCAAGCAAAAGGTTTACTGACAAAATAGTTCTTCTAGTTGTTTGTGGAATTTAAGTGTGCAAGTATCAGGTACCAATTACTGGCACCTTAATATACACTTCATGTACTTATTTTAATTTCATTTAAAGGATCTTCATATGCAAACGCTACAGGATTATAGAAGATACATAATTACACGTACCATTAGCATACCACCAGTCACCATCCTTTCCCTCAGATCTGACTAGCTTTTGCACAACTGTCAATCCACTATTCCAATTATTATAACCCCCATGAATCCAGAGGTCGTTAGCATGAGCAAGAGGACCTGAGCTTTTGTTATAATATAGGCGGACCAAGTCCTCACCTTTAAACTCACTAGACTCAATGTACCAAACGTTCTCAACAGACCTTGCAGCATTTTTCATCAGCTGGTGCAATATTTCTCGCCTCTTTTCAGTTTCCACCTTTGCCTGTGCTCTGTCAGCTTCACTTGCAGCCTTTTCTGCATCTCTTTGCCTCTGCTCTTCAGCTTGCCTTTCCCTCTCAGCTTGTTCCCTTGCAAGTTTCTCAAGTTCCCTACGTTTTTCCTCAAGCAAGAAATCATCAAATGCAAATGCATCCATTCTGCCTTCCACAGGAACCCAGAAATCCTTTTTGTCATTATTGTCATAGACATTTTGCCCATTAAAGAACACAAAATCCATCTTATATGCTTCTTTTGGAACATGAACCTGGCAAGACCACCAATCTTCTTTCAGATGAGTTTTGTTCAACCTTATGGTAAAAGATTTCCACCTCCAATCATTGAAGGCTCCCATGACGAAAACATCTGGCTCATTATTCAGAGTGGATAGACTCCTATTCAGATATAGTTCTATATCTTGATCAGATTTCACCACCTGAGGATAAACAAACAATTTGTTACCCCTATAGAAATTATCCTCAGCAAGCCACTCAATTTCTTGTTTCCTCAATTCTTCCATTTCCAACTTTAATTTTAGAGAAGTATCTTCTTCAGTTGTTTTTTCATCTGCACCGGCACTTTCTTCTTTTACAATGCTACCACTCTTTAAGTTGTTAAACTGCCCTTCCACTATAGTGTTTTCATCAGTTGGCACAGTCACATCCTCAACACTAGCAACACTTCCATTTTCCATAACTTGATTGCTTTTGGCAACAGACTCCTTTTCACTTGATGATGCTTCGCCTGTTAGCTTTTCTTCATTAACTTTCTTAACCTTAATAAGTTCAACTGTTTGTTCTTCATGTACATCAGCTTTAATTTCAAGAGTTTTCTTGTAGGGATCTACAATCTCACTAGATGTTTTAGTAATTGAACCATCTTTATCTTCATTGTCCTTTGAATCCCCCTTCTGGGTGCTTGTTCCTGTAGGCACTTTTGCTGTGAAACCTTTTGGAGCTGGTCCTTTAGACTTTGACATTTTTCTCTGTCTCCTCTTAGAAAAATCTGCACATGAATACATGCCAAATTTAAAAATATATTGAAATGACCAAAAGGAATTAAAGGTTTTTTTTTTTTTTTTTTTTTTTATGGAAAACGGAATTAAAGTTGTAATAATAATATATTTACTCCTTTTTCCTTTCCAAAAAGTTTCTAAAAGATAAAAATAAAATACAAACCTGCACTGGCAATAACATCAAATGAAACCCTACTTGTCGGATGCTTGTTGCCAGATGAAGTAAGCTGAAAAGAACCGCATTAAATCAGACATGTAAAATTATTTAATAAAATATATAATTTAGAGTAAATTCAATACAATTTGATTCTATTCATCTGCCTGGAAGAAATTAAGTCACTGATTCAAAACTAAAATCTTGTCACCACAAAACAAAAATCCAATGGGATCCCAATAAGCAATAACATCAAACTCAATAAAAAACCAAAAAAAAAAAAAAAAAAGCAAATTAAAGGGATAAACCATCAACAAACAAACACAAAAACCCCAAAAGCAGAAATCTTTATTCACATCAAAACAACATTTGAAAATGAACTTCACAAACTGTACTTGAAAGTCAACAAAGAAATAACAATTCAATCAAAACAAACGAAACCATTGGATTACAAAAAGTTGTCAACTTACACTTGAAAAGTGGGTATTTTTAACATGAGGGAAAGACCCAAGAAATGGCTTGATCTTCAAAAGGGTTCTCTCGTGTAACACAGCTCTGTAACTGAGTGGTCTCTGCAACTGCTGTAAACCCACTTCCATGGCTGATATCTTTTATTAATTCACTCACACTATCAAAAAAACAATAAATGTTTGTTACCCAGAACAAGATTTCACTTCAAAAATCAGCTTCACTAATTATCGAATATCAACCCATTAATTAAAAAAAAAAAAAAAGATCAAATCTTTATTTTTCTACAACTGCGTTCGCATAAACTGATAAAAGCAAGCAAAAGGGCCTAGAATCTCAGCCATAGCCATGTGCCTTCAAAATTTTTAATCTACGATATAACCTATTATATTAATGAGGTGTGTATTATTTCTGACCGTTGATTGATAGTTTAGTGTGAATTGTACGGTTCATATTAGGTTTATATTTGGCGTATTATGGGCCTGTACATGGGTAATTAAATCTGAATATTTTTCAAATTTAACGAAAATGTTTGAAAATAGTTAGAAATTTTTTAAAGGCTAGTATTGCATATTTGCATTATTGGTTTAGATGAGTTAGAAATTCCCATGACGGAATCAGAAATTTTTTGTATTAAGATCAAACTTCTTAAATCATAATTTATATTAATATGATATATATAATTACGTTAATTTCTATATATTTAAAGAAAATTTTTATTTAAAATAAGAGAAGTAAAATATAAAATACTTCTAAATTTTTATAATTTTATATCTAAATTTTTTTTGTATTTTAAAGATTAGACGTTATGGCTATCTCGGCTCCTAACTCCATCTTTAGAAATTGACACATCATTAAAAATATGTCACGTTGGCATATCGGCTCTAGAATATACTATATTATTAGAATATAGTATATACTTGGACTTGTAAATATTTTCAATAGCTAAATGATTTTTTATTTTTTTTTAACTTTGATTGAAACTTTAATTGAATTTATTATGGTTAAACATGAGTCAAATTAATGCTGTGAAATAAAATAAATTAAAAATATATATTATTTTTTCTTTATTCTTTACTTTGTAATTATCTCTCTTTTACACAAAAATCAAGCCTCATCATCTTATGATGGAGGCCTTTGGCAAAAAGAAAATCTTATGATGGAGGCTTGAATGTGTCATTAAACAGTGTTAGTGAGTATGATTGAGCTTCCTAACTTGTATTATGTAATTTGGGACCCATTATAATAAAACTAAGACTTAAAACTTTTGCTTTATATATCATTTTGAATTTGACTGACAAAAAATTGTTGATCTTTTTATTCTTTAGCACTTTTTTTTTTTTTCTAATCTATAAGAAAAATTCAACTTTCAATTGAATATCAGTACTTTTATAATTGTTTCGAAGTGAATTGTTTAACTACACATTTGCGAACTGAGCTTGCAGCTGCTAGGATGAGTACTATGAGCATTTGGTTCTGACCGAGACCGATTCGGTTCTAATTCAGAATCATTCCAAAGAAGGCTTAAAAATCTTGAATCTCAGGGCGAATGGAATCACAATCCCTTCGATTAAAAGACGGGCTTAAGCAAAAGATTTTTCTTTCAAATCAAATTCAGTCCCAATCTGAATAAGCCCAATTATTTTTTGGTCCAATTTGAGATTTGTTACATAAAATTCAATTTGATCCGACCCCACAATATATATATATATATATATATATTAAAAAATAGATAATATTGGAATTAGAATTCATAATAGGTTCCAAATCTAGCTTGACCAATAAATCATTTGAATAATTTTATCAAATTATGTTAAAATATATTTATATTTTAAAATATTTTTTCACTAAAATTTGAATCTAATATGTCAATTTTTTTCTTTTTAATTTGTCAATTTTCATTTATTTAAAGAAAATTTTATTAAAAGTCTGGGATTACATATTTTAAATGGGTACGAGCTTAGACAAGAATTTATAGGGATTTCTACAAGAATAGCCAAAAAAAGAAATAAAATTACATTTATACATCAGCTTTCAAACAATTACAAAAATATCTACATGCTTTTTTTTTTTTTTTACTTTTTTTTACATTTTTCAGCAAAACCTAAGAAAGTGCAGTAGCAAATCTATTAAGGGACAAGTGAGAATGTAAAATATTTTATTTTTCATTTATTACTCCTACTAGCCTAATTTTTTTTTTTTTTTCATATTTCCACCTCTGAACTTTTTTATTTTATATTTTCCCCCAAAACTTTTTTATTTAACCCTTTTAACTTAATTTCTATATTTAATCCCCTACAACTTCATAAATTCTTTGTATTTTTTTACCTTTAATTTATTCTTTTTTACATTTTCGCCTAAAAATTATTTATATTTTTCACCTTTAATTTCTTTTCTTACATATATATATTTAGTTCATAACTCCATATTTTTTTTATTTTTATCCTTAATTCCCTCTTATATTTAACTTTTTAAACTTTAATTTGAAAAATTAAATGTGTAATTTTTTTAAAATGAATATTAAAATCATGGTTTTAAATCCAATTAATTTTACGAATATTTTTCATTCAAATGTTTATTACTATATTTCTCAATGAAATACAGTAATACATTAATTATGTATTACTTATTATAGTGAATTAATTTTAAAAATTATTTATTATGTATTATTTATCGATGAGATAAAGTTTTGCCCTCTCTCTTTTCAATTCCTGGATTCGCCACTGGGAAAGAGTATATTTAGGTATACATTTATGTAAAGTTTATTAAATTCTATTTAATTTGATTTTAAAATCATTTTCAATTGTCTAGAGAAATGAAAAAGCAAAGACAATAGTATAATTAGCTAGAAATATTAAAATATAGTATATGTTGTATTGATTTAATATATATTTTCCAAAATTTTACGGTATTGAGTATTTAAATAAAAATTGAATTTGTATGATGTTGATTTTAAGTATACATCTAGTATATAATTCGTAGGTGATATTAATATTGTATTTTAATTTATAAAAAAAAATAAGAAACATTTTTAATAATACACAGTAAATAGTACATGACAGGTATATACTAAGTATATGTGAATTATATGATAATATAATTCTTATTTACTTCTGCATATTTTGATTTGAAATCCTATTTTTTTCCTTCTTCTATACAGATATGGATATAAAACAAATATTTGTACATCACAATAGACATAGGTAAGAAAACATACACTATATTGAGTTGTAATGTTAATGTTAAAATGCGCAAAAATCAACAATCAACCGGTAATCAACCACAAAATATCAAAAATCAACTTATAAACAACCAACAATCAATTTAATCAACCTCTGATCAACTAAAAAACAACCTAATTCTCAAGCTATTCCATCATCTCTTTGAAATTATAGTATTTTAGAAATACTAATGCTAAAATACACAAAAACCAACAATCAATCTGTAATCAATCATAAAGTATCAACAATCAACCTGTAATCAATCACGAATCAACCTCTGATCAACTAAAAAACAACCTAATTCTCAAATTATTTTATCATCTCTCTCAAATTATAGTATTTTAACAATATTCATATTGATTCTTAGTATACAAATGAAACCAATAAAAACTTAAAACACATGCAAAAAATTCAAAAAGATAATAAAAAAAAACAACCAAAAATATAAAATATATTAAACTAAGATAATCCAATTACGAGATTAATCTTTATAATTTTGTAATGACTTTAGTAGCAAACATAAATTTCCTTGCTTTCATATGCCAATTAAAATATTCACATATATATCCAAAACCAAAATCCTAAGGGGTCTAACAAACAATTAGAAGAACTAATTTGAAAACAAAATTGAAAATATATATATAACTAAAGAAACTTTGAGGCAATGTTCTAATTAACATGTCCTGTTGCTGGATTACAAATATAAAGAAACTTTATTTGATGACCTAAACTTATTAAACCATTGCATGGTCCATATAAATCCAAATTATAATGATTTTTTTCCAAATTACATTAATAAAGATCGAACAGATGCATAGAAAGAAATAAATTAAGACACTTCTTTTTTTTTTTTTTTTTTTTAATTTCATTCATGGCCATAACATTAACAAAGCATCGAACACCTAAAGTAAAGTTAAGGGAAAATCCTTATTCATCAAAGCACTCAAAACGACACTTAAACATATGATTACGTCTCTTTGTCTTCTTATGACTATTTTCATAATTTTTTATGAGGCTCTGTATTTTTGGCGAACTCTTAAAAGAAGCAATTTCCAACTCCCAAGTTGGATTTGTAGTTTTCTTGTAGATTTAGTTTTTACGAAAAGTGAGAGCATTTGTGAATTTTAGGAGATTGAGTACAGTGATTCATGAAAAATACAAAAATATAACTTAGGCATTTCAACGAACACCTTGTCTGCAAGTCTAATCCCCACAACAAGGCCAACACAAGATAAATCTGCATATAAAATTTAAGGGAGTTCGTAGGAGATGTGCTAAACAACATTCAATTTAAAAAAAAAAAAAAAAAGAGAAAATAGAAGAAAATAAGGTGATGTTTGGTAAAACTGAAAATTTAAGTACTGAATTTTAAGTGCTGAATAAAATAAGTGATATAATTTTTAAATAGTAAAAATATTTAAAAATTTAATCACTTATTACATTCAGTATAAATTTTAAGTTAAAAATTTTAACTTATCATTTTAAGT